>CABHPQ010157509.1:10000-37381 GCA_902168405.1 Peromyscus aztecus
GACAGGATGGTCGTTGGCCTTCCTGGCTTTCGAGCGCTACATTGTCATCTGTAAGCCCTTTGGCAACGTCCGCTTCAACTCCAAGCATGCACTGATGGTGGTCCTGATCACGTGGACCATTGGTATCGGCGTGTCCATCCCACCCTTCTTTGGCTGGAGCAGGTGAGAGTGTAGGGCAGTGGTCTGATGTGGGAAGAGACTGGGTGCAACCTTTCATTCTTGGATCTGCATTGGTAGAGTAAGTAAGGGAAAGGGGCAGCTGGAGGCATCGGAGTTTACTATGCAGTTGGAATGACTGTTTTCTTTCGGCATTCTTCCAACTGGAGAAGCTAACCCAGGAATCCCAGCTCCTAGTTCTCAGGGAGAGTCCAGAGTGAATGTTTGATCCTTTTCAGGTTCATCCCCGAAGGCCTGCAGTGCTCCTGCGGCCCGGACTGGTACACGGTGGGCACCAAGTATCGAAGCGAGTCCTACACCTGGTTCCTCTTCCTGTTCTGTTTCATCGTGCCTCTTTCCCTCATCTGCTTCTCCTACGCGCAGTTGCTGAGGACTCTCAGAGCTGTGAGTGGCTTTTGAGAGGGCCAGGGAGGAGTAAATCAGGAGGCTCCGGGACAGAGGGCACGTGTGTCTGCCCCAGGACACGGCTGTAATATCCACGGGCAGACGGAAGGAAGGAATGTCAGGAGCTAGCCAGAGTGGGGAAGGGGGAGTGAAAAGTGGTACAGCACTTCCACAGCAGGTGTGAGGGCCTGGTCCCCAGCACAAGAGGCAGTGAGGGAAGCAGTAAAGGACCCAAGAAAGAGGGAGTGAGGCTGTGATCTTTCTGAATGCCAGAGCTGAGATCCATCTCCATAACGCCTCCCTCAAGGGAAAGCCAAACTCAGCCAGAAGAGCCAGTGAGAGGGTCATGACCCTCGTGCTCAATTCCAGGTGGCAGCTCAGCAGCAAGAGTCAGCGACGACCCAGAAGGCTGAGCGGGAGGTGAGCCACATGGTGGTGGTGATGGTGGGATCCTTCTGTCTCTGCTATGTGCCCTATGCTGCCCTGGCCATGTACATGGTCAACAACCGGAACCACGGGCTGGACTTGCGGCTCGTCACGATCCCTGCCTTCTTCTCGAAGAGCTCGTGTGTCTACAATCCCATCATCTACTGCTTCATGAATAAGCAGGTAAAGCTGTCTATCTACATTCCCGTGAGGTCCTGGGCCGTTAGATCCTGGTTCCTTCCCCATTGACGATGTTTTAATTCAGCACCCTGGATGCACACAGGCCGTATAGATGAGGAAAGCTACATAAAGTCCAAGGAAGCCAGGAAGCTCTTGGTAGGCACATGTATGAAGAGGGTGGTTCCTAAAACACTAAAAGAGAGGCTAGACTTCGAGCTAGAAAAATTGAGTAGTTCTAAAGAGCAGAATGGGATGGGAGCCTTTTAGCAAGGCTAGGGATTGAACACGGGGCATTTTACATGCTAGGCAGATACTCTTATTACTGAGTTATATATCCCTACCCTTAAGTTTTCTGTTTTGGTGAAAAAGTAATAACATCAGTAATAACAGACTTCTAGCTTTTTGTAATTTTTCCCCCCTTTTTAAGATAGGGTCAAACTGTGTAGCCCTAGCTGTCCTGGAACTTCTATGGAAACTAGGCTGGCCTTGAACTCAGAGATCAGCCTGCCTGTCCCCAAGTGCTGGAGTTAAGGGCGTGCATTGCCATGTATGTCCAGCCTTCTGCAAATTCTTAATCTGGCCCTCCTAAAGTCTAGCCTGCAATAGCAAGTAGTTAAAAGTGGAGTTTACGTAGTTTTTAGGACAAGGATGACATACACCTTTCCTTCCAGTTCCGGGCTTGCATCCTGGAGATGGTGTGCAGGAAGCCCATGACAGACGAATCCGACATGTCTGGCTCTCAGAAAACAGAAGTTTCTACTGTCTCTTCCAAAGTTGGCCCTCACTAAGGACCCTCAATCGGCCTGCTGGCGGCAAGCAGAACACCACATTTAGTTTCTACATTCTCCATTTAAACCCTAACACAGGGAAAAGATGGGAAGGGGAGCAGTAGCACTCCTGGCAGTCAGTCTCATTTCCTGTTGCTGACTTCCTGTCAGCGAGGTGCTGTTCCCATGCGGGCCATTTCACCAGTCACAGTTTCTACTCCTAAGTGGCACTTCACTCAAGGAGAACTGTAAGAGAAAGGGCTGCTGCTGGTGTATGGGTAACACTCTCCTTTTCAGTCATTTTCCTTCTCCCTTGCTGGACCTGAGATGATATATCTTGTTAGAGTAAGCGATGGGGCCGTGGGAAAAAAGGCAGCGACCACCAAGCACCTGCAGGGAATTTAAAAGAACTAACCTGTGCAGTGCCTCCCAGCTGCTGCAGCCTAGGCTGTGGCGGCCATGGCTGGAGCTGCCTCAGCTCCCTCATCTCAAACAGAATTATTCTAGGCGTTCTCCTCCACTTGGCTAAATGAATGTATCCACTTAAAGTTGTGCATTGATTAAAGTTAGAACTTTAATCCTGTGACGTCCTCAAAATGAGTCTGCGTGTCTCAGTACCATTTATAAATCAAACCCAAGTGCTAAAAACATTTTACCTTACCCTCTTCCTGCACCTGCTACTCCTGGAAAAATGAGCTCCTTTGAAACGAAAACCAAGATAAACGTGTGTTTAATTCTACTCAAGGAATGCTGCCAGTATCAGGTAATGATGCACTGGAAGGCAGGAGGGTCATAGCAGTGAGAAGCAACCAGAAACCTCAGGAATAGGAAAGGATTAAGTGTGAGGGAGAAGTCAGTGTTCTCTCTCAGCCCGGTGGGGAGATATGGTGGACCTTCTGGGAGAATTCCTTTTGACATTTTACAACAGAATTCTAAGCCACAACCCCATTTCTTCCTTCCTTCTTTCTTTTTAAGAAATGATTTATTTTTATTTCATGTGCATTGGTGTTTTGCTTGCAATGTATGTCTGGGTGAGGGTGTCAGATCCCCTGGAGTTACAGACAGTTGTGAGCTGCCATGTAGGTGCTGAGAATTTAACTTGGGTCCTCTGGAAGACCAGTCAGTGCTTTTAACTGCTGAGCTGTCTCTCCAGCCCTTTCTTGGTTTCTTGAGACAGGGTCTCGCTATGTAGCCTTGGCTGTCCTGGAACACAACCCCATTTCCAAGAGAATGAAAGACACATAAGCCCCTGATGAATGTAAACAGTTTTATTCAGAAACAGATGGGTACCTGTTTGCATTACAGAATATAAAACTTGGTTTACACTCTATAAAAAAGAACCAATACTCAAATTCAAGAGAGCTTAGCATTCACAGAGCACACCCTATGGACATGCAGCCACTGCTCACTGCCTCAGACTTGATTTAAACCAGAAACCCAAACCCCAACACTATGTGGGGCTCATGGAGATGAGAGCAGTTCTTGCTGCTGAGCACCCCATGTCCAGAATACGTCATCGTAACACACTAAACTTGCTGGGTAAGTGTGTGACTTTCACATCAGTGTTAGGCTCTGTGCACCGAACGAGCTGTAAGGCCCTCTTGCCACACAGTGTATGATGCACCCTTTCTAAGCCAGGGCTGGTGGCATTAATTATCTCTGGTCTCCTTAACAATAAAGAGTTGAGGATCTGGAAGGCAGAGAATGTTCATTACTCCTATCCCGGGATTAAAACATCGAGTGTATCTGCTATCAAGAGCTTGATGCAATGGCTGGGGTGAAGTTACACCACACCTGCCTCTTTACCACACCAAGCAGCCTACCTCAACAGGATTGTGGAAGACCAAAGGGTAGGTCTAGGTTCAGATATGACCATCACCCAGCACCACCTGAATGTATTATTCAGATATAGGAAATAATAAAGATTATACATATATATATATTTATCTTAGTAACCTGAGGGTTAAAGATTTGGAATACAATAATTCTTCTTAAGAGGCCCATTAGTAAGAGACCAAAATATTGGGTTGCACAAAATATGGGTAAATGGAGTTGGCAACAGATGGGGTTTTTGATAAGGACGGCAACCTGATGGTCCATGACCTTCCTACCTACCCCACCTTTTAGTGTCAGAGAGAAAGGGAGATGGCAAAATGGGATGCGATGGGTCAAGACAGGAAGGGTGAGCAGCGGTCCTCGAACCAAAGAGCCCTCTCTGTATGTCCCTCCTTCCTTGAGTCAGAGCTCAAGCTCTGGAAGCAGAGGCCTGCCAGAGAGTGGTTTGTGTTCTGAGGTATGAGGATCCCTGGTCAAGTCAGCAGCATGAGGGTTTTAGAAACCAGCCCACAAGACAGGAACACTGCAACCAAGCTTGTCACTAATACTGCTGTTTAGCTGTTGTCCACAAGAGAAAAAGAAGGGAAAAACTCCCCCTGTATCAGGAGGTCCAATGCGTTCACGTAAGGTGCCCAAGCCATTCATCTTGTGGCTTTTTAAGCAAATCCCCATTCAGTAATTATTTTTCCCGTTAAAGGCACTTTCAATGACATGATTGGAAAAAAGTCAATTGTAATTGCAGTAAAACCAAGATTGATTCCTAGGAAGGGGCTGGATGGGCCTTCCAGTGACTTCAGTAGGTACACAATCAGAATAAAATGCATGCCCTGCACACACTTTTTTCCTTTCGTTTTCCAGCTGTTTCTAGTTGGAAACAGCTCTATAAAGAGCTAGAAATAGCCCTGTGAAGAGATCATACACACTACTTGATTCATTTTTCAAGACACTGGCCCCAATTCTTCCCACCACAGCTGTGCTTGACAGAATTAGCAAACAGCTAGTCCTAAAGGGGGAAAAGAATGAAGTCAAGTTGCATCAAGCTGCTCTACAGCACAGGGATCCAGCCTTGCCCAGACGGTGGCAGGCTCAGTGGTTGGCCTGTGACAACTGAACGGCCACTTGTAAAATGAAGCTTTTCAACAGGCAAGATAAAGCATTCTCTCTCTAAACATAAATCACGGAGTACAGGTTTTTCCTTTTTTTTCTCTCCTGAACATTTCTATTGATCTCAGGCTTTTAAAAAAATTAGTTAAGTGAGAATTACAAAAAAATGTGTGGTAAGGGGTGAGAAAGAGTAAAGGCTAATATTTGCCTACAAGTGTGGGTCGAGGATCTTGATCCTTCATGTTATACTCCCAACTAGAGAACAATACAAAAATAAACACACCATGTTATACATTATACAAAGTGTAAACCTACAAACACAAGTGTACTAATCAGAGTTGTTCCTCAGAAGCACGGGTCCCCTCCAGTCCCTCAGAGGGGAAGAGGAATGGGGACGGGATGGTTTTCATTATCTCAATATGCCTTTTCATGTCTTAAAAAGTTTGTAACAACAGTCTCAGTAGCGCAAACAATTTCATGTGAAACCAGAGCTGTAAAAATAAATTACTTTTGAAGAAATGTAGGTTCCTCTGTCTGCAGCTTAGAACTCATCATGTCGCACTAAGGCCTCCCCAAAATCTGTGGCCTGGCTGCCCACAAATAAATCATACTTGTCGACAATCTCCTCCTTGGTAAGCTTGCCATCCTGAAATCACAGGGAACAGTGAATTGAGGTCATATATACTTGCCATCCAAATTCAGAAAGACTGCTATAAAATAAACTTGAGACTGTAATAACTTAAGATTCTAGTTCCTTCTACATGCAAACTCAAGTGTTATCCCCCATCCCTCCTTTGCACGCACGCACACACGTACGCACACATGCACACACACCAGCATCTTTTTCATCAAGAAAGTCACTAGTGAGCTGGGGATATAGTTTAGTGGTAAAGTGCTTGCCTCACATGACTGAGGCCCTAGGTTTGACTCCTGTACTCAGAAAGCCAGACAGAAGAGTTGTTCAAGGCTAGCCTGGGGTACAGAGGGAAATCCTATCTCAAAGGAAAAAAAAAATGTCAAAAGTGAAAAGATGGGACAAATATACTCAACAACTTCAGGACAGAGACACAAATCTGTTCCCTAGGCAGCAAATGCTCCTTTTGGAGTCAGAACTATGGGGCAGCTGCTAGATATGGGTGGAAGATGGCCAGGAACACTGTGTGGATACTCCAGGGCGCATCATACTGAGGCCTAACAGTGAACTCTCCAGGGCCAATCCTTCTATCACCCCAACTCTAACAACATGAGTCACATCCAAATCAGGCTGCCACTCATCTCAAACAGCACCACGACTCCTCACATTTCTCACAACTCAGGACATGACAGCTGGCTGCTGAAGTGATGCTGAGCAAGAACTTAAAACTTATCAAGCCTTAATAAGGGTCTAAGAAACCGCATTTGAAGCCTAAAGAAGGCTCAAAACAATAAAGAGGCTGGTCTTTAATGCCCAGGTCTCTGACAAGGTGACAGGGCTTAGTGAAGATGTGGCTACCTAAGCCCCTCAGACAGCTGTCAATTTTAACAGGGTCCAGAGGTCTGGCTTATAACCCCAGGTAAAGGGCTTAAATTTTAAGAATATATTTGATGCTGGGAGTGGCAGTATACACCTTTAATCTCAGCACTGGAGAGAGAGGTAAGTGTCTCTGTGAGCTAGAGGCCAAGCTGGTTTATATTGTAGTTTCAGGCCAGCCAGCAAGGGCTATGTATTTAGAGTCTCAGTCAGTCAGTCAGCCAGCTGTCTGTCTGCCTCTCTTCCTCTAAAAAATTATATATAGTATGTGTGTATTTGATTTAGGATGGCAATAACTGGCTTGGACAATAGGTAGAATGAGCCTGTAATAGGTAAAAGAACACAGGAAATAACAGCCAAGAATTTAAAAAGACAATTTCCTGGGGATTCACAGCTAGAGCTGATGCATGCTGGGTCAGGCTTTAAATCAGTACTCTGCTGAAGCCCAGGTTTCTCCAACACTATGAGCACAGAGCAAACACTTTCCAAAACCAGATCAGATAGGCAGTGCTGTTCTGAAGATTTCTGGTCATTAAATTTAGGTCCTTGGCAGACTTAAGGTAATTAAGACCCTAAAAATACTCGGTGTATTTTGATGACATCTGTTTAAGGCAACCTCCTAGGAAGACTTTGGTCGTGGCTAAACTGCTTGGGCCTGGAATCACTTACCTTGTTTTGGTCTGACTCATAGACTAGATGCCTGGCTTCTGCCTCTGCATGGTCATAGTCTGAAGGGAGGATCCAGTCCTTGGTCTCCTCCTTGTCCATCTTCCCGTCCCGGTTCTTATCTCGGAACTCAAGAAACTGTTCTCGCTCTGTCTTCACCCATTCTGGCTCATCAGCATTTCCATCATGACTGTACATGTCACCTGTGTGCACAGATACAACAGAATTTGTCTTGTTCCAAAGGCTCCTCATGCTAATCTGGCTTAACCCTTCTTGGTACCCACACACAGTCACACAGTTTTCTTAGGTCAGACAGACTTCAGAAAGTAAGGTAGTTTTCCCATGGCTTAACTGCTGTCTTTCACAAGAGTATTTCCAGATGCTGACCAAGTGACAGCAGAGCAGGGTCTGTATCTTTAAAAACAAAGTAGAAGCCCAGTGGTGGTGGTGCACACCTTTAATCCCAGCACTCATGAGGCAGAGGCAGGTGAATCTCTGTGAGTTCGAGGCAAGCTTGGCCTATAGTGAGTTTCAGGACAGTCAGAGCTACACAAAGAAGCCCTATCTGGGGGGGGGGGGGGGAAGGGCAGGGAAAAAAAGGCAGAAATAAGGAGGTGAAGCTGAGCATGGTGGTGTGTAAGCCCAGCACTTTGGGAAGCTGAGGCAGGAGTTCAAAGCTAGCTTGGGCTACATGAGAACTTATCTCAAAATAAAAAAATAAGTTGACTAATATCAAGTAAGATTCCCTTGCTTACTACATTGCATTTTACCCCAAGTGGCTGATTATACTGGACCACTGGTTTAAGGAGGTATAGCTCTAAACTCTGAAGGAAACGGTCTACTTACTAGTCAATGCCTACATAAGTGCACTGTACCAGTAGTCTTCACAAAGAGGAACACCCTTAAGAGTACACTGAGAAGGGACAAGCAGGAAAGAATCAAATTCCTGAGTCTCAACTACATAAATATAATTTTTTTCTTAAAAATTCAACTGTGTAAGAATGTGGCATGGGGCCGGGCAGTGGTGGCGCACGCCTTTAATCCCAGCACTCGGGAGGCAGAGGCAGGCGGATCTCTGTGAGTTCGAGGCCAACCTGGGCTACAGAGTGAGTTCCAGGAAAGGCGCAAAGCTACACAGAGAAACCCTGTCTCGAAAAAACAAAACAAAACAAAACAAAAAAGTGGCATGGCTCTTAAGGCTTCTATCCAGTTTCCTCTTCTACAACCTCCCCTTCTTTACTTGGAATGCAACTTACTAAAGCCTAAGAAGCTCTACAGACAATGAAAACATTGGTGTTGGTCTTGAGAAAGCAGATGGCCAGGAAAATTGGTAACAAATGCTTTCACATGTCAAGAGGCTCCTAAATTTTTTTGTGTGAAAAACAAAAACTAAGTCTGAATTTTAGCTATGAGATCATTAAAAACAATTTTGATGATAGATTACATCATAAATTTTGGCATATAACTCAAAAGCTGGAAGAACAAAGTAGCATGGCCGTCGCAAATCTCCATTCCACTCGGCTACACAGACAGGGCTTCAGTAACAGACACAGTTTTGTTTTATATTAAGGTAACATATGTACAGGAAGTGCCGTTTTGTTCAACTGGTTTTGAGACAGGGTTTTAGCCCAGATTGACTTCAAACTGGAGATGCTCCTGCCTCAGCCTCCCAGCTCTGTGTAACATTTTCAGAGTAATTTAATATGTAAGACACTGAACACTAAGCTTTACTCTGGAAAACAATTCTTCTGATATTTCCATTTAAATGCACAATACACTTGAAAGTAATTGTGTCAAGATAATTAAAGCTTCTAAGATAAAATGAATCAAGAAGAAACAAACATGTCTGCAAAGAATAAAAATAAATAAAATACAAATAGAGAATGGCTTATATTTTTGTTTGACTTGAATGGCTTATACTTTTGTTTTCTCAAGTCAACACTATTTTTTGTTCATTTTGTGACTAGTAAATGGAATGAACACCCCTACAAAATTAAACAAAAATCAACTATAATCAAGGAATGGTCACACTATTGCCAACCAAATATTGGCATTTAAGAAATTACATAGGGCTGAGTGGTAGAGAGCCCACCTAACATGCTAAACCACCTGGGTTTGACCTCCAGCGCCGAACACAAACACATAAACAAAAATAAATGTGTTTCCAGTTTAGTAAAGAAAAAAGGTATATATTTTACATATTTACCTTTTTACATGCATATATAACTCAAAGCACTATTTCCCTATTAACAACTATAAATGCAAAAATAACAATTAGCCGGACGTGACAGAACTCATCTTTAGCTCCAGCACTCAAGAAGCAGGGGCAGGTGAGCTCTGTGAGCTGTAACCAGCCTGCTCTACAGAGTGAGTTTATTGCGTGCTCACTGTATTCTAGGATCATGACTGGCATCTATTTACCACCTTTTGTTTTCATCAAGAAAACTTTCAGGCCAGGAGGTGGTGGCGCACACCTTTAATCCCAGCACTTGGGAGGCAGACGCAGGCGGATCTCTGTGAGTTCGAGGCCAGCCTGGGCTACAGAGCGAGATCCAGGAAAGGCACCAAAACTACACAGAGAAACCCTGCCTCAAACAAAAAAAAGAAACAAACAAACAAAGAAAACTTTCAAACATACACATACTTAGAAAAAACCCCATAGATCCCCCACTTAGCTATCAACTCCAGCAGCTGCCATGGCTTTGCCACACATGTTCATCCATGATTCCCCCACCCCAATTATTTTAGGGCAAACACTAGGCACCACCTACTCCCACATACTTTTAAAATTTCTTATAGAACCATGACACCATTAGCATGGTTTATAAAGTGACTCCTGTGCATCATCTACTATCTATTGCAAGTTTAAACTTTTGAATTACTTTTTAAGATTTCAGCTTCACAAAATCCTCCTGCCTCAGCCACGTAAGTGCTGGGATAACAGGCAGGGCCACCACACCCAGCTTATAATGCTTTAGATGTCTAATTAAATATTTTAGAAGTGCACTTGAAAACACAGCGAACGGTGTTTGTTGAAATTTCTTTAGGTCTGGTGCGGTGGTGCACACTACTCCCAGCACCCGGAAGGCAGAGAGAGCCAGGAGGATCACCACACGTGTGAGACACTGTCCTAAAAAACAAAACCAGAAGCTAAACTATACCATATGAGTACATTTTAAAGGTCTATGAGTAAAGCTGAGAAAAAAAATACTATTTAGTTTATTTAAAAAGTATTCAACCTACCAGATAATACCAAGGAATTAATTTTTTGGTTCAGACTGTCTTAAAAAGTTTGGAACTGGCTGGGTGGTTGGTGGCGCACGCCTTTAATCCCAGCACTCAGGAGGCAGAGCCAGGCGGATCTCTGTGAGTTTGAAGCCAGCCTGGTCTACAGATGAGATCCAGCACAGGTGCAAAGCTACACAGAGAAACTCTGTCTCAAAAAACAAACAAAACAAAACAAAACAAAAGGTTTGGAACCGCAAATGTATCAGAGAAACAATGAAGTGCATGCAGACAAACGGGAAGATGTTAGGGTCTGGGCCAAACGAGAAAGGAGTAAACGGGCTCCTTCACGCTTTCTTTTCTGTTCTTTTTTTTTTTTTTTTGGTTTTTGGAGACAGGGTTTCTCTGTGTAGCTTTTTGCGCCTTTCCTGGAACTCACTCTGTAGCCCAGGCTGGCCTCGAACTCACAGAGATCCGCCCGGCTCTGCCTCCCGAGTGCTGGGATTAAAGGTGTGCGCCACCAACACCCGGCTCTTTTCTGTTCTTTTTACAAGTCTACTTCCTGTAATAATTTTTCTAACTTTCTTTTTATTTATTCTGTGTTTTCTTACATCACATATCTTGATCCTATTCATTTTCCCATCCCTTCTTGTCTGCCCCCTACCCTTGCAACCTTCCCCCAAAAACAGAATAAAATTTAAGAGAAAAGAAAGAAAGGGGGAAAAAGGAAAAACCTCGTTATGGAAGCTGTAATGTGACACAGTGAGCCACACAGTACACTTTTTTTGTCCATGTGTCTTTACTTCCAAGTGTTCATTGCAAAGAGTCATTGGTCTGGATTGAGGCCTCTGGTTTCTGCGATATTATCGACGCTGGGCCCTCACTAGGACTCCTCTTGGGTACCCTGTTGTTGCCCTGTGTCATGGAGGTCCTGCAGCCTCAGGTCTGCAGGACCAGCCCCTTCTCTTTCTTTATGATCTCTTTCCTAACACGGCAGACACTGGCACATGCCCACAAACTGGAGGACACTGCTGGGGAGAGAGTCTGAGGTCTCTAAACCCCAGCACCCCAGCTGCACAAGCTTGCCACAGTTACTGACCTACAAGAGAAAGCTACACACACTCTTGATTGTTTTGTAGCTTCACAATGTAACTCCTCTGCCCCTGAATCTGTACGATGCAGAAGAAAACCTGTATCTCTTTATTTGGCCTCAATGCTTGCAAGTGATGTTACTTAATTGTGATAAGCCTGAATTTCTCTGCTTCAGAAGTTTAAATGGGGAACTCAGCTTTATCAACAAAATGCCAAAACCAAGAATAAAAAGATAATATACTTAAAAGTAGAAAATATGATAAACATCAACTTGGGTTAAGAAAACAAGACACTATCATGATGAAACTCAATTATTTCACACACACACACAAAACTCCTCTCTTCCTGTTCATCTCACTTTCTCTGTCACGGATGATGAAAGAATATCTAAGTAAAGGAGTGACTCTGCTCAGCGCAGTTACATGACAGCAACAGAGGTAAGCTTTAAGACTCCCTTTCAGGCTTAATACTTAATACCTGAGATCAGAGATCAAAAAACAAAACCAGAAAGTTCACTAGAAAAGTTACTATGAGCAAGTATGAATGTGAGTGCAATAGAACTGAGAACTCAGAAATCAATCTATGTATCTGCAGCCACAAGGTTTTCAATAAAGAACGGAGAACCTCTTCAGCAAATGGATATCCATGTATAGAAGACTGAATAAATAAGACACAAATGCAAAACTCTAAACTGTAAGGTCAGTAGAGGAACACGTAAGTCATGACTCAGTACAGACAAGGATAGTTGTTGAGGACGCCCAAACACAGACAGCAAGAATAAAAGCAGACACATGAAATCGTACAAAACTACAAAGCCTCTGCACAGCAAAGGAAACAATCAACAGAGGAAGAGACAACCGGCAGCAAGGGACAAAAGAGCCAAACTACTCATTCAAGGCTAGCCTGAGCAACACCGCAGGGCCCTGTCTCGGTATACCAAAAGATGTGCACTAGAATTACGTTTCAAAACAACGCCGCCGTGTGTAACAAAGACACTGAGCAATGAGAAGGCAATCTGTTAAATTATTCTCAAGATAATAAGTTTCACAGGGAAGTAGGGGGTGGATATGATCATGATACATTGTATACATATATAAAAATTCTAAAGAATAAAAAAATACTTTCAATCCTCTCAAGTTTCATTTGTAGCCCTGCTTCTGCTCCCTCATAGAGATGAAAAAAAAAAGGGGGGAGGGGGAATGGCCAAAATAAACACCCTAAATAAAATGGAAACTTATCAGAGACTCAGAAAATGTGCGTAACATAGTCAGTGAACCCTTGGCTGGTCACCCATTTACTAGTACTTGTGTTTCACACAGTCCAGACTTGCCCTGAACTCCGAGCAGCTACCTGCCAAGTGCTGAGATTCATGCCTGGCTTTTCCATCACTTTATTTCATACACTTTCTTTTTAAATTATTTAAAAATTATGTGTACATATATACATCTGTGTGTCTTTGTGAAGGTATGGCATGTGAGAGTCGGGTGGCTATGGAAACCAGAAGAAGGTATCAGATTCTCTAGAGTGGGAGTTATGGGCAGCATGGGTGCTGGGAACTAAATTTTGGACCTCTGGTCAAAACTGGGATATGCCAACCTCTCCTGTCCAAGTTATACTTGTAATGACCTACTACTATTCATCACATTGGTCTGGCTTAACAATCTGTTAAGAGTTGACCTATAAGGTAAACTGTTTCTATGGATGATTACAACTTCTAAAGCATTTCAGTATTTAAGGACACTAGAAACAGGAAACTTACCAATATACTCTTCTAGATCAATGAAACCATCAGCATTCTTGTCTATATCCTCCATTGTTTCCTAAATATAAAAGAACAAAAAGACTGTTAGTCTCTGGTTGAATTTTTCAGAAGATAGTATGGTATGTGTGGTTAAAACTAGGAAAAATAGCACACACGTAATCCCAGCTTTTTGGGAGCCAGAGACAGGAGGATCAGAGGATATAATGCTCATCCCAAGTTGAAGGTCTATATATAGACCTATATAGCAAATCCCAGGCCAGGGATAAAGAGTGATAGCCAATCTCCAAGCCAGCTAGTCAACCAACCCCAAATACACACAAAAACAAAAGCCCAAAACCAAACAAACAACAAAAAAAAAAAAAAAAAAAGAAGGAGGGAGGGAGGGAAGAAAGGAATGAGGGAAGGAAGGAAAAAAAGGAAACTCATATTCTTCTAGTTAGAAAATCGTTAAATATTAGCAATTACTTATGCTTCTACCTATAATAACTATGAGTCCTTTGGAGGACACTATCAAATGACAAAAGATTGTAGTCCTAGTCACACTGAGCTCTTGCTAATGGGAGATGAGTCTGCCTTCTGTGAGAACTCCTGAGTATCACAGAATTACCTGGCTTCTGAACAACAATCATAGGATATGTTTGTTAAGTCCTCTTAAGGCACTGAAGCAGCATCAGGAGAAGGTGAGTTGCTGTTGACCATCCCTGGCCTTGCCTACCTGCACAACTATGTCTTTCATGTAGTCATACTCCTCAGGGTGCAGGAAAGCGGTAAATTCCTCCTTTGTAGCAATTAGGTCTCCATCTTTATCTGCCATTTTAAACCTCCGCTCATCTCTAACCATCATCTGTTTATAATTGAATCCATCATCAGGGTCTGGATCATCTAGAAAACAAAAATTTAGGCGAAGTCTTAAAAGGCTTCCAGAAAACACAAAAAGGTACAGGGATCAGACTGATTTCAAACAAGATAAACCAAACAATAAACACACAGGTAAAGTTAAACAAACCAATCATGAAGAAATGATTTTGAGTTCAGGGGCAGCAGTAGAAAGACACTTGGTTTGGGACTAAAGTTCAGTGATCACACCTCCAAATGGGGTCTAAGCTGAAGGTAAATGGTTGCCATTCAACGTGGAACTGGCCCCTGATTAGTTAACTCAGTTATGTGCTGTTTCATCATACTGGTGTTAAGGTTAAGAGAAGGCTTGGATTTCTTAGTTCTATCTGGGAGGCAGTGGAGGCTTTAAGTTACACTGGGTGTGAATTTATCACCTTGAGCTGCGTGGCCTAGGGCAAGCAACTTTTTTCTTTTGATTTTTTTTTTTTTTTTTTTTTTAGTATTTTATGTGCATGAGTGTTTTGCTTACATGTATATCTGTGTACCATGTGTGAACCTAGTGCTTGCAGAGGTCAGAAGACATCAGATCTCCTGCGACTGGAGTTACAGATGGTTGTGAGTTACCATGTGGGTGCTGGGAATTCAACCCAGGGCATCTGCAAGTGCTCCTAACTACTGAGACATTTCTCCAGCTCTTGGGCAAGAAACTTAACTGTGTCTCTCCTACTCTGTAACATGAGACTGTGCCTACCTCACAAGTGGATATAAAAAGTTTAATAAGAAACAAACAGCTGGGCAGTGATGGCACACGCCTTTAATTCCAGCACTTGGGAGAGAGAGGCAGGTGATCTCTAAGTTCCAGTCTGGTCTATACAGTTTGGATCAGGACAGCCAGAGTTACAGAGAAAACCTCTCTCTCTCTCAAAAAAAGGAAGGAAGGAAGGAAAGAAGGAAGGAAGGAAGAAAGGAAGAAAGGAAGAAAACTAAAATGACCAGACAGCTGCCATCATTTTTATTAAATGTTAGAAGTTCCATTAAGACTCTAGGTATCAAAGGTCTTTGTCCTTTTAATTTTAACTTCATTTTAATGTCACCTGGACTCAAACAACAAGAACATCACCATTTTGAAGGGTCCCACTGATCCTCTCCCCAATATCTACTGAAAATTACAGGTAAAAAATACAAACTGCTCCAGGGGTAGAGAAAGTAGGTCAATAGTTTTTTAGGGACTGAGGCAGACAGGAAGGTAAGACAGGAGGACATTTTGGGAGGTGACAGATACATTTTAGATGTCAATTATTCTTTGATCAAGCTTTTATTAGAAAATAAATATTAAAATATGGAACTGGAGAGATGGCTCAGTGGTTAAGAGCACTTGCTGCTCTCCCAGGGGCCCTGGGTTCAATTCCCAGAACCCATACGGCAGCTTATAATCATCTGTAACTTCAGTTTCAGGGGATCTGACACCTCTTCTGGCCTCCTCTGGCACATACCCATACACAGAAACAGAAACAGAAACACACACACACACACACACACACACACACACAGAGTAAAATAAAATCTTTTAAAAAAAATCATAACCAAATGGAATGTAGACTAATCTAACTGTTATGATTTTGAGTTGTACAAGCAACAGCTGGTTCCACATAAGCATCTAGGAGACTAAAATTTAATTTCTGTAAACTGAAAAAATATAAAGCAGCTAACTGCAGAAAAGTAAGAAACTGGGTTGCTGTGTGGACCAAAAGACCTAGGAGGTATGAAGATACTTTTTTTTTTTTTTTTAAAGATTTATTTATTTATTATGTGTTCTGCCTGCATGCATCCCTGCAGGCCAGAAGAGGGCACCAGATCTCATTATAGATGGTTGTGAGCCACCATGTGGTTGCTGGGAATTGAACTCAGGACCTCTGGAAGAGCAAGCAGTGCTCTTAACCTCTGAGCCACCTCTCCAGCCCTGAAGATACTTTGAGAAGTAGAAAATACCACATTAAAATTAAGAAATTATTGTTCCTGTAACACACTAAATAAAAAGGCCATGGTACTATTTGTCTAAAAACTCACTGGTCTCTTTTAACAATAATACCATATTGTTGATGCTTAATATTAGAGGCCAATCTTTCTATATTTTAAGCACTTAAAACACAAAACAAAACAAGAAAAAAACTGGGTGGTAGTGGCACACCCCTTTTAAAGGGAGGCAAAGGCAGGCAGATCTGAGTTCGAGGTTAGCCTGAACTAGAGTGTTCCAGGACAGCCAGGGCAACATAGAGAAACTGTCTGGAAAAACGAAACAAAACAACAAAGACAGGCCAGGCATAGTGACTCACACTTTTCATCCCAGCACTCCAGAGGCTAAAGGGCAGAGCCAGGTGGATCTCTGTGAGTTCAAGGCCAGCCTGGTCTCCAGAGAGTTCCAGGTCATCCAAGGCTACATAGTAAGAACCTGTCTCAAAAAACCAAAACCGGCTAAACAAAAAACTCCCACAAACAAACAAACAAACAAACAAACAAACACCCAAATTAAAAAAACAAAAACAAAAAACTGCCCTATTCTGAAAACTAAACAGCTTGAAGCTTCTTTGTTGATCATCAAGAATTTAGTAAATAGTACTAATATTAATTCACACAAGGCTGTGGGACCCTGCATAGGTAAAGTCAAAACCACAGTAGGTTAGAGATAGAGAATAAAGGAAACAACATCTTTCTCAAATACTAAGTTGTCTTTTAAAAACAAATACCCAGTTTCAGTAAGTTATGTAACGGTAGTCAACTTATGCATTCAGACTAGATTCCTAAGAGCCCTCTGTCTCCTTCCTTGGGGTAAAACATGGTGACCAGAATCAAGTAGCCTGACAGTAACACACACCTATAAAAGAACAGAAAGGGAAGGCAGATTACTTGAAGTGTGGCACCTATCCCAAACACCAGTTTATAGTCCTTGCTGGTCTTGCTCTTACTCAGCCTCTGGTCCTGCTCTAAGCAGGGCTAATCTTGGAATCTTTTTTACTTATGAGAGACAGTGCATACAGTACAAATGCTCCTTTTGTGGAAGGTGGAATCACTGACTAGCCTTTAAAAGCTGAGCTGATTCACACATAAACTCAAATCAAGTCAAGAACACGTTCTCACAGAACTCCTCAGCACTTGTTTAAAGCTGGCCTGCTACCCCCTGAGGGCTGATCACCCATAGTCTCCTGGGAAAGAGGCCTTATAAAGACATTACTTCTCCAGCCACTGCTTTGCCTTGTGCAGACTCAGGCAGTAGAAATACCCATTACATTGAATCATCAGCCCTCTGAGGCAAGAAAGCTCTCAACAGATTTTTATGCACATAATTATACATAGTTGAAGCAGAATTCTGGACAGCAAGGGAGTACCAAAGGCTGAGCCGAGATTTATTAGCACACCATTTTGTTGAGATCACAGATAGTCTAGTCTATCCTTTGCTTCATATTTATAATTAATTCTGATTAAGTCAGAAGGGTGTTGGGTCTCAGCCAGAGAGCAAGAAACATGGAATGCTTCTCCATCTGTGCTGGGTTCTTAATACACATGTTCTTAATTTGGTGGATATGTTTGGTTCTTGGCTCAATGTCAAGCCCTGAGAGACTGCCTCTTTAGTCTTAGGAACAAGAACAAGTCTCTTCCCCAGAAATCATGCCGTCCTGTAATTAACATGACAGCTAGCTGTCTGGTGGGGGAACAAACCTTTACACATTCCTGTTAGTCACTGGTGGGAAACGTGTCCTGTAACCCTAATTTGCCTAATTTCAGGATTAAAGTACAAAAAGTACCGTTTATATATTCATGCCTCAAACTGAAACTACACACAATACAGAAATCTCTATGAATAAAAGCACCCCACATATCAGTTCAGTAAGACTGCCACCTGGAGTTCAGCAGCAGGCAAGCAGAAAAGCATCAAAGTCAAAGAAAATATTAACCAGTGGCCCCGACAAACAAAAAGCCTACCAAATCAACAACAAAAGCAATCCAAGCAGTGCTTGTCTTGAAGCATCTGCAAAGCAGGCTGATATAAACTCATGTGCCAGAGAAAACAAATGGGAAATTTTCATTTCTACATTTCAGTAAGCATGACACACTGACAGCTATCTTATTTGAATTTATTCCATCCATTCCCAATAGTTTCCACTTACTCTCACCAGTTACAAAAGAATCTAATTTGATTTGAATTTCAGGCCCAAAATTTGAAAAGTACCATGCTAAGAGACAGCTTAAGGCAAGGCCTCTTGCTTTGCACTGCTGGAATACAGTCTTATACATGAAATCTATTCTAAAAATTATCTTTATGTGAGATACAAAGGAAAAAATAGCAAAATATATTTGCAGTGCTCAAGACATAAATGTCAAACTTCAGAGGATCAAAATAAAAACTTAAGATATATAATATACACATTTTAAATTAATGAAACAAAGGAGAGTCGACTCAGAATCAAGCTATTGAAGTCTGGCCCATTTGTTTCTTTGACTCCAGACCACAGTCTCGGCCAGCCTGACATCTCGCCCCTTACCCAGGTAAGTGCCATAAGTCACGTTTCTGTACTCATCCCAGGAGATTAGGCCGTCTTGATTCATATCAAACTCCTGCCACTGGTTTTCAACATTGTCATATATGTATTTCTTCTGGGCGTGCTTAATCCAGGCTTTCAGCTCCCCCTCCGTCACAAACCCATCTTTATCCGCGTCTATTTTATCTACAATCATTCTACAAGACAAAACAGTTGTGTTTCAAGGGCCAGGTCCACAAGGCTTTCCCCCGACAGCAGGGACCTACCTAAAACGTAGCCGTAGGTGGCATTTTTGTACTCCTCCCAGGACACGAGGCCGTCCTCATTGAGGTCATGCCCCTTCCACTGACGCTCTACATCCTCGTGAATCCAGCGCTTTTGTGCAAACTTAATCCAGCCTTTGAGTTCATCCACAGTGACAAACCCATCCTTGTCGCCATCTATTTTACTTACAATCTTTCTGTAGAAAATGCAGAGAAATCCAGCAAGAAGTTAAAAAAACTACAAGTCTCTGGACATAGCCAGGAGTGTGCTGTGACCACAGGTGTTGCCCAGGGCTAACACACAGAAATAAAAAAAAAAAAAAGCTTCCAAAACAAAACTGTCAGACAACGGAACACTTTTCTCTTTACTAGCCTGTTTCCGGCCTGCAACAAGCCACCTAGAAAAGGTGTCTAGATCATGGCCAGGGTACTGGGTCCTAAAGTCAACCCAGACAATCTCTTCAGTTAGGTCTGAGTCTGATCTGAACACACATGTCGACATGGATTCTCACTTGTGCATCAAATACGACGTAAATCTTTCTATTTTTCTTTACCATGTTTTTAAGAGAAAGTATACCTATGGGTAAATAACCCTAAGCATTTACAATGTTTTCCTTAGAATTCAAGATATCTAAATCAGACTTCAAAATAAAAAATTAGTTGCTTTCAGAAAAAAGCTGTTTTTTTTGTTAAAAACACTTTTTTTTTTTTAAAAAAAAAAGTTCTCAGGTGAGACCCTGTCTCAAAAAACAAACAAAAACTCATCACATATATTTTAAGGCAAGATAATTGTAAAAAAACAATTGAATACAGGAGGCATGCATCTTAAAAAATGCCAGTAGTTCTTATACATTACATGGAATTTGGTTTTTACATATAGCCATGAAAACAGAACTCTGAGGAAAGCTATGGAAAGAATATGTATTCCTGGCTGTTAATAAGACTGTTAATAAGCTGAGAGTTATTAGCAGGCAGATTATAAAGCAAAACAACAAGGCGAAAGGATGCCCTACTTCCTTTATAAGCTTTTTCTAGATATGTCACTTTAATTAAGGATTTAAAGACAGTCTGCGGGCTTTAAGTGTGGCTCAGGAGTAGAGTGCTTGCCTGGTGTTTGTGAGGACCTGAGTTTGAGCTCTAGCACCACTAAGTAAATGCTCATGACAAAAAAGCCCCAAAAGATGTAACCTCCTATTTCCAGAGGACTCAGACAGGCTATGTAAAGCCACACAATAAGCAGCCCAGTTGAAAATGGGAACTCTATCAAAACTTTCATCAAAAGTGAACAATCAGCACATTCCTCTGCTTGGATGAACAAAACTATACATGTTGGCAGCAAATGTCCTTTCGTAGTTCACGGCTGTTTCATGACTAGAACATGAGAAAGTGATTAGAAATCTGAGTTCTTACTAGCAAGACTCTCAACAGATTCATACTGATACAGCATTAGCCCTACTTCTTATCTAGACACAGCACTTTCCCTCGGAGAATGTATAATCTTCTAACCCGGGCTCTACACCACTTGCAGAACAGGGAATGCCCCAAGATGGCCTCTCGCAAACACTGTCCTCCACCTGCATGGACACAGGGTAAACTTTTCTGAGAGAATTTTAACATCAACAATTAAGAAAACTTCTGCGCTATCTACAGTGGGATCCAGTTTAATGTTCAAATGGTACTTGCTACCAATGGTGCCATTACTAAGAAAACAATGGACAAAGTATCAGAACCTCTCCCAATCCCAGAAGGATTTGTAAGTTATAAATACCTGAAGTACTGCTCAGATGAAACAGACTATGACTGTTCAAGATGGGTTCTCTTCACAAAGGTGGCTGGCTGAGCAGCAGTCTATTCCGTATCAACCCCCAAAGGCTTAACTCAGGGGCTGGCAAACTCTTTTTGGAAAGAGTAAACATTTTTACTTCATGAGCCACATGTAGCCTGGTGTAAGTATACAAACAAACAACCTTCTGAGAGAAAATAAGGGCTGGAGAGATGGTTCAGTGGTTAAGAACACTTTGCTCTTACAGAGAACTCAGGTTCAGTTCCCAGGACCCACATGGTGGCTCACAGCCATCTGTAACTCCAGTCCCAGAGATCTGATGCTTTCTTCTGACCTCTGCAGACACCAGGCATGCCTTTGGTGCACATACATAAATACAGTACAACATTCATACACATAAAATAAAACAGATCTAAAACACTTAAGTGAAAGATTGGGACTGTAGCTCGGTTGGTCCTTGCTAACCTAGCAGGCATGGAGCTCTGGGTTAACCCAACACCACATAAACCTAGTGCAGTGGCACCACCTATAATCCTAGCACTGAGCAAGCAGGGGCAGGAGCATCGGAAGTTCAAGTAATCCTCAGCTACATAGTAAGTTCAAGGCTAGTCTGAGATAGTTAAAACCCTGTCATATAACAACGCTCCACCCCCGTCCCCCCACACTAAATAAAGCAAAGTAGAAAAGAGCTGGGCATAATAGCACATACCTGAAATTCCAGCACTGAGCTAAGCATGGTGGAACACACCTTTAAACTCAGGGAGGCAGAGACAGGTTGTAATGGTTTAAAAGAAAATGGCCCCCAAAGGCAGTGGCACTATTAGGAGGTGTGGCCTTGTTGGAGGAAGTGTGTCACTGTGGGGGCGGGCTTTGAGGTCTCTTGCTTAAGTTTCCCTCAGTGTGACAGTCAGTTGACTTCCTATTGCCTACAAGATGTAGGACTCTCAGCTCCAGGACCACATCTGCCTGCACGCCACCATGCTCCCCACCATGATGATAAGGGACTGAACCTCTGAAACTGTAAGAGAGTCCCCTCAATTAAATGTTTCCTTGGTAAGAGTTGCTGTGGTCATGGTGTCTTTTCACAGCAATAAAAACTTTAAGACACAGGTGGATCTGTGAGTTCCAAACCAGACAAGGCTATACAGTGAGACCATGTCTCAAAAAAACCCAAAACCAAACAAAAAAGGAAACCCAGCACCCAGGAGAGATGCCTGTAATCTCAACACTGAGAGGCCATCTTGGTCCATATAGTGAGATCCTATCACAAAAGGCCAAAGAGCCCAAGCCAACCCAATCCCAAAACAAACAAAAAAGTTCTACTTGTCAACCATCTTAACAGAAAAAGATACTGGAAATTATCTACTAAACTTGTCATGAAAATGCTTCCTGTGGTCTTTTACATATGAAGATTTCAGAAATAGTATTCATTTTTTAAACTACACATACAAACAAGGACTTTTCTCCTTAATAATCACTCTCTTAGAGAACGACAGGGGTGGTGTGTGGTGGGGGTGGGACTGGGATTTGCAAATTTTGATGAAAAGTTAGCTACCAAATCAATGTTTTCAAATGCCACAATAAAAGTTTATCCGGATTCTTCTCTCCAGGGGGAGAGAATCCCATTATGTGTCCAGGCTGGGCTTGAACTAACGACCCTTTTCCTCAGCTTCCCCAAGGGCTGGAGCATGCTGTCGTGCCCGGCTTCACCTGAGAGTCGTGCTTTCAAGGTGGTCCCTGCATAAGCGAAGGGTGTCTGTCACTGTCTCTAAAATTTGGGGAAAGCAAACTTTTTAGTTCATTTACACACTGCATAAAAACATGGCTTCATCACTTTTTCCAATTATACACAGTCTGCTCAATGTGCTGAACTTTTGATATTTACTGATGAAAAAGTGGACACTTTTCTCTACTGAGAACTGCTAGAAAAGCTATTCTACAACCCACGAAGCAGAGGAGGCTCACTAAAGTCCTATCTACCCTAAGTGACCGCAAACCTAAGGGTCATCCATTATTTAAGAGTAATTCTGCGGAGACTTGTTCAAACCAAAATGTATGTTGGACATATACAATATTAATAGGTATGACACAGGGACTGAGAGCACCCACATGCACTGCCTTTTGAGCTCAAAATGTTAGCATGATTATAAGGTTAAAACTAAAGCAAGCATGGTCTCTCAAAGAGAGAAACAACCTAGAGAGAAGAAAACTGGCTTTCTGGTGTATATTTCTCAATCATCTTCAGATGTTGAGGTATAGTTCATTCAATATAGCAAAATCATTTCATTACTTCTATCAGTGCTGAAGAATAAAACAGTGTACACTTCAGGCAGCGTGTAACACAAAGAATAAATTGTTATTTAAGTTTTCATCAAAGAAAACTCTAGAGTATCTTACAATTATAGCATTGCACATGATGGCAAAAAATTTCAGTGTGGTACAACTAGCTACATAAATCTCTTAAAAACAGTCCACAAAGCGGCACCAGTGGTACTCAGTCAGGGAATATTTTCACAGAATTGACCTGCATTTTCTTAAAAATCAAAGTTTTAGAGGAGCCAAAACAGACATGCTTAGAACTCCAGGAACAGCGTTCTTCTAAGTGAAGATTAACAAAAAATTTTTTTTTTTTTTAGTGTATGTGTTTTACCTGCATACATATCTTTGTACCACATGTGTGTAGTACCTATGGGGGCAGAAGGCGGCACTGGACCCCCTGGAACTCAAGTTAGAGATGGCTGTGAGCTGCAGTATGGGTGCTAGGAACCGAGCCCAGGTCCTCTGGAACAGTCAGTGCTCTTACCCCCCCGGCCCCCAGCCATCTCTCCAACCTCACTACTGAAGTCTTTAGGTTAAGAAGCTGCTTAGAGCCATAAAACTTGACTAGAACAGCATCACTGAAAGCCATCCCTATTCTGAAAGTAAGGCCATTATTTGCTATATCATTTATGTCTTTACTTATTATTGTTTTGTTTCGCTTTTTGAGGTACTAGGGATCAAGTCCAGGATCTTGAACATACAGGACACTGCTCTCCCACCGAGCTATACTCCCAACCCTAGTTTTGTTGTAGACAACATCACATCACAGTGTCAAAAGGTTGGACACCTCTGTTAAAGGGCATGGTTGGTTTGACTTTTATTAAAGGCCACCCAGGGAAATAATAAACTTTACAGAAATAGGGAATCCAATTTCTAGTTTATTAGGTACTTAAACATTACTTGGCTTGGGCATCATTGAATAAATTAGAGAACGTTTTTTTAAAATTAAAAGTAGCAGAACTAAGAACCCCCATGTAATTTTCTGGAATCAAGATAATGAAGCTTAAGCTGGGTCCAATACTACTGGTTACTCTAGGAAAACTATTTTATCATTTTTGAATTATGTGGACATGTGCCTGTGTGCTGCCATGTGCATGTGAGTGCAGGTATCCTTGGAGTCTAGAAGGCATCAGATACCCTGGAGCTGGAGTTACAGATAGGTAACTCTCAAGAGGAGTGCTAAGTACCGAATCTGGGTCCTCTGCAAGAACAGTATATGCTCTTAACCACTGAGCCATCTTTCCAGGCCTACAGGGTACTTTTATAAAAATGATTTTACTTTGTAGAAGTATATTGTTATTCATTGCAGAAGTATATGAAAGAAGGGATTTTATTAGATTTTTTTAGTGGTAGCAATTCTGCTGTTAGTACTCAGAAGGACAGAGCTCAGTACAGCTTTATTAGAGACTGAACCAGAAAAGAAAAAAAACAAAACAAAACAAACAACTAGTTGATTTATAAATGGTGTTTCTCAAACCCCTGGACCCCTGCCCTGACCAAGAGCAGGCATCTTACCCAAGCCTTTCCTTGCTCTCTTCTGGTGTCAGCTGATCAAAACTCTTTGCTTCTTCTGCACCCAAGAAGGCATCATGGTCATAGTCAAAATTCTGGGCATCATTGTGAACTTTGTCGCTGAGCTGAGGCTCATGGTGCACTCGGTCCTTTTTTTCCGTGGGCTTGCTCAGAGCAAAGGCTGTGCACAGCGACAGGCACATGAGAAACTGCCGCAGGTCCATGACAGCCTACTGTAGAGGAAATCGACAGTTAACACAGACGGCAGTACGCGTGATGACAAGAAACCAAAACACGGCTCAACTACATTAGTAATTTGATATGTACACATATCTAAGTCTTTTACATTAGCCAATATTATTACTTAATCCATAAGTACAGTAGGCTATCAGACCTCCAGTTCCTATGGTGGGACATTTTCACCAGTTTCCTTTATGACTGTAGGCTAATCAGGAAGTTATAGTTCAAACAACTACTTTGTAAATAGTTTCTCTTCAAGGGACACCAAAAGTTTAATCTTTTTTGTCCAAGATGCTAACAGTCAAAACTGAAAGGATAAGACTTAAATCCTGATTCTAAATCCTTTGCTTTTTGTACTTTTATCAGTGATCTGGTCTTCCAACACAGTTGAATATTAGAATTATCTAGAAGAGTTAAGTAACGAGTCCCCGCCCCATTCTCTTAGAATCTCTCAGGTTGAACCTAGGCGTTAGTGGCATTCAAAGCTTCTCTGGTGACTCTGATGATCATCGGAGCAGGAACCACTGACATCCTCAGTGGCTTCCTCGTTCAATAGCACCAGGTCTCTCACACAGGCTAACCTTGACTCACCAACCCATTTGGACGTCCATTCCTAAGTAACACCACCATTACACATTCATCTGCATAGCTGTACTTCCCAGACTTGCTCAGACACAAAGGCCACCAGGTACTATTCAATGTACAGACTCCTGAGAGCCCCCTCCAGACTCTCGGATCACAGTCGCAGGGTAATCTAATAAACGTAAGGCTGGGACTCTACTGAAAAATGTGGCAGAAAAATTCCACGGAGGCTATCAGTTAAAAACCTGTTTCACACCAGGCGTGGTGGCACAGGCATTTAAACCCAGACAGCCAGGGTTGTTATACAGAGAAACCTCCATCTTAAAAAACCCAAACCAAAAAACTGTTTCATACACTTTACAAACAACTTACTCTATTACTAGAGAGGCTAAGATCTCAAGGAACAACAACAAAACCTTAAAATCAAATCACAGGGAATAGTTTTCCTGGACTTTGATATTGTAATTAATATTTCATTGTGGAACATGAATGCTGAATGTGTGTGCCCCCATTCCATCAATGAAAATGAGTTCTTAGCAATTTTACAGTACTTCTTATTCCTCTCCTAGTATGTCTAATCTCTGGTATCTCTGAATGTGCCTTTATTTGGAAATACAGTCCTTGCAGATATAATCAAGTTAAAATGACGGAAATTTGGACACAGAATTCAAATGTTGTGCTATGACAGATGCAGAGATTGGAGCAATACACATGTGAGTCAGGGAACACCAAAGATCGCTGACAGCTACCAGAAGTGAGGAGAGTCAGGGGAGTCAGGGAAGAGCCTTCAAAGAGAGGATGGCCCGACCAACATCTGTGCTTGAATCTCAGCCCTTGCAATGGTTAGAGGACATCAACCTCAGTTTAAAAAAAACCAAAAAACAAACAAACAAAAACCCGTCAGGGGCAGGTGAGACGGCTCAGGAGTAAAGTGCTTACTGCTCAAGCCTGATGACTGGAGTCTGATCCCAGAATCCACATAAAGGTGGGAGAAAGAACTGGCTCCACATAAAGCTGTCCTCTGACTTCAAGTGCATACCCATACCACACAGACAAGTAGTAACTAAAACTCCCACTTAGTTTGTTGCAATTTGCTATAACATCCCTGAGAAATGAATACAAGGTTACAGTAGTCAGGGACGCTCCATCTTCTGAAACTAATTATACCACCCTGCCCTAATCTGAAGATCAAACCCAGCCATAGATGACCTTCCTTTCCTGGGGATGTCACTAGTAAAACTAACTAGTGTAAGTACTCACATTTATATGTAAACATTTACCTAATCAGAAAATTCTCTCAGCAAAGCTTCTAACTTAGAGGCTGATAATTCAACTACACCCCACAAACACCTCTAGCTGGTTCTGCTTCAAAGTTTTTGAGAACCAGGGCAAAGGAAGAGAGCTGTGTTAGGAAATAAATTAAACATGCCAACATATTATACATCCTTCAAAGTGTCTATTTTTCTGTAATCCTCAAATAGTGGCTTATGAATTTAAACTATTAAGTGGATTTATAGAGCCCTCTACAAAAACTAAGAAAATCCTTAGCACAGCTAATGGTGAACATGCTTATATAAAAGCCCTTAAACATAAAAGAAGGGGCCAGGCATGGTGGCACATGCTTTTAAATCCCAGCACCCAGGAGGCAGAGGCAGATCTCTATGAGTTGGAGGCCAGCCTGGTCTACATAGTGAGTTCCAGGACAACCAGGGCTACACAGTGAGACCTGTCTCAAAAAACAAAACCAAACATCAAACAAAAAAGAAAAAGGAGAAGAGGTTCATCAGTTAAGAGCACTTGCTGCTCTTCTAGAGGAGCAGGGTTTGATTCCCAGCACCCACAGGTGGCTCTCACCCACCTGTAACTCCAATTCCAGGGAATCTGACCCACTTCTGAGGTCCCTGCCACACAAACTACTCTTTCCCAGACAGCCATTACTGCAAGCTTACCTTCACCCACACATCTATGCTGCTTCTGTTCCCTCAACATCTACAGTCACCCTGAAATCTGCTTTTCTATCTTATCACTTATTAAACTGCCTAAAAGTCACCAGGGCCAGCCAACTGGCAAAGCCAAGGACCCTACCCAGTCTTCATCTCTGCAATAGACAATAGGAAATTTGTACTTTGAGTAAGGTCTATTTAGAAAAAAAAATGTTCTGTGCCGGGAGGTGGTGGCGCA
>CABHPQ010157510.1:2364-29849 GCA_902168405.1 Peromyscus aztecus
TGTGTGTGTGTGTGTGTGTGTGTGTGTGTGTGTGTGTGTGTGTGTGTTTGAGACCAACTCTCACTCTGAAGCCCTGTCTGGAACTCACTGTGTTGCCCAGGATGGTCTTGAACCACATAATTCAGGATGGCAATCCTGCCTCAGCCTCCTTACAGATGTGAACCTGATCACAGGTTGTTTTTTTTTTCAACCACAAAGGGGCCATTTAGAACCATTAGAGCTAAACTCACCTACATGTGAATTTACCTGCCTCAGAATGTTCTCAGGGTCCCACCGTTCCCCAGGTGGATTGTTTCATTTCCACAGACTTCTACTGAGTAATACTGTCCACTCTGATGTTGTGGTTTTGTTGTTACAAAACAGGACTGGTCTCAATAATCTTTCTGGTTAACTTTTTCAGGAAGAATGGCCTAAAATAGCTACTCTAAAAGTTAAGCTTTTTTTTTTAAAGACTCTCTCATTAAGACATGCTCTTCCTAGACTGCCCCAAAATCATAAGCCTCCTGCCTAAACTTCTCAAATGCATTTCATACCTGCCAAGAACAGCTGTTTCTAAACAGAAAATCCAGAACTGATTTGGTTCATTGCCAATAACACACAAATTTGATCATTTTGTCATATGGAGGAATATTTTGCAACTTCCAGGTGGCAGATTTTTTCAAAAAAGATGTTTCCCACACATGGCGATCCCTTCAGTAGATTCCTTGTTTCACAGAAAATGTCAACCTTTCAGACCAACTCTACCTTAAAACTAATCTCTATCTGAAACTGTCATAAGGAAATGGAACGACTGAATTTAAACACTGAGAAAAATGTATTGTTTGAGCACAGGTTTCTATGCCTGTAGTAATGTACTCTCTGCTCTGAAATACTTCTGGATCACTACTTCTGCATTGCCTGTGTTTGAGAAGCATAGGGCTTAAGGGTTTGAAACTTGGTAGCAGTTGTGGATGCAAGTGATAGAAAACCCAGCTCATGACTTTTTGGAACCTACTCCCCATGCAGGGATGCCTTGTCCAGCCTTGATGCAGTGGGAGGAGCTTGGTCCTGCCTCAACTGATATGGCATGCTTTGTTGACTCCCGTGGGAAGCCTGCCCCTTTCTGAATGGAGGAGGAGTGGATGGGCAGGATAGACGGAGGTGGGGGAGGGAACAGGAAGAGAGGAGGGAGGGGAAACTGTGGTTGGTATGTAAAACAAATGAAAATATTTAATTTAAATAAAAAAAAGGAAAACCCAGCTCACCATCACTTCAGCAAAAATGGTTCATGGTGAACTGGGCATGGTGGCGCACACCCACAGCCCTTGGAAGGCTAAGGCAGGAGGATTCCCAAGAATTTAAGGCCAAGTTGGGCTACATAGTGAGATCCTGGTCAACCTGGGCTACAGAGTGAGACCGTGTCTCAGAAAGAATAAGTGAATAAAAGTAGTTCATAGGTACTAAAGTCCAAGAGTATCTGACTTAAAGACATGGCTTCACCAGGACACGTGTGGCACAGCCAGAACTCTGTGTTCTGCCAGCTTTGCACTCAGATGCAATGCGGTGACAAGATGGCCATATCAATGTCCAAAATCCTTTTAAGCATTTCAGAAGGAAATTCCCTAGCAAAAAAGTATCTCTAGCTGTCCTTTGTATCCATCCCTGAATTAATCAGGGTGGCTAGGGAATATGATGGACTGATTTGCTTAGGACTAGATCACATGATCCATCCCCAGGGTCAAGTGCAGGCAACTTCTCTAGAACCACACAGAGCACTGGGGACAGAATGGTTTTTAGAGAGAAATCTTGGCATGAGATTATCAAAGGATCAATTAATAAAGCCAAAATAATCTATGTCTACCACGTCCATTTTGCTTGCACTACATCTGCCAGCTTCTCAAGAAGCCAGACCAGAGAGATGTCCCCTAAAGAGATCTTTCATAGAATTGTTTTACGCAATTGTACTGTGCCAGGAATTCCTGTTGAAAGTCTGAGGTGGGTCTTCTGCAAAAAAAAATGTGGTACCATATTCAAATGTGCCAGGTTTGCTGGCTTTGCACACCAGCAATGATGTTCCCATTGGTATTACTATAAGCAAAAGTGTTCACCCACTTCAAGGATCTGAATGCAGAGTTGTGGAGAGATCCACAGGAAAGACACTCAGCAACCAACCACATGGGTCTGTAGTGTGCTATGTGGGGGCTAGTCTTGTGTCAACACAAGCTAGAGAGGGAACATCAGTAAGATCTGGCTAGATGCCATTTTCTTAATTTCTGATTGATGGAGAGGGCCCAGCCCATTGTGTGTGGAGCCATCCCTGGGCTGGTGGTCCTGGGTTTTGTAAAAAAGCAGGCTGAGCAAGGCATGAGGAACAAGCCAGTGAGCAGCACCCCTCCATGGCCTCTGCATCAGCTCCTGCTTTCAGGTTCCTATCCTGTTTCAGTTCTTGCCCCCTGACTTCCTTCAGTGATGAACAGTGATGTGGAATTCTCTCCAAGTTGCTTTGGTCATTGTAGCTAGAGTTTTCCTGCCTGGCCCACAGTCAGGATAAATCTCTTTCACCTGCCAGTCCCACAGCCGCTCAGACCCAACCAAGTAAACACAGAGACTTACATTGCTTACAAACTGTATGGCCGTGGCAGGCTTCTTGCTAACTGTTCTTATATCTTATATTAATCCATTTCTACAAATCTATACCTTGCCACATGGCTCGTGGCTTACCGGCATCTTTACATGCTGCTTGTCCTGGTGGCGGCTGGCAGACATTCAGTGACTCCTTCTGCCTTCCTGTTCTTTTTATTCTCTCTGTTAGTCCCGCCCATACCTCCTGCCTAGCCACAGGCCAATCAGTATTTTATTAACAACACATTTGCCATACAGAACATTCCCACAGCAGGTCATGGTGTCTCATGGAAGCCATAGAAACCCTAAGACATGATGGCTTTAGAAGCCTGTGATTCTGGGAGTTGGATGGGTTGGGAAGGCCTCCTTAGGACTGCAAGATACTTTCTGGCTAGCCTCAAAACTGGGACACTCCTGAGACTGAAAGGGAGTGTTAGAGAGATGGGATCTGGGGATAAGAGGCAATACTGGCAGTGCCAGGCTAACTGGGGCACCTATATAGGTTTGTAGCCCAGTGAAACCAGGCTTACCTAAATGTACTCAGCATAAAGTACATTCATACAGAGCCTTTCCAAATACATTCACCTCAGAGCTTCAAAAATTTACCCTTTTGGAGTTCAGAATTAACTCTTTTGTTTGAGACAGGATCTCATGTATCCCAGGCTGGTCTCCAACTCACTATGTAGCCAAGAATGAACTCGAGCTCACTATTCTCCTTCCTTTACCCCCCATGAGCAGGGATGACAGGTGTGCACCACCACACTGGCTTTACAGTGCTGGGAATCAAACCCAGGTTTCATTAGGTGAGCGCTCTACCAACTGAACATCTCCAGCCTCTACAGCGATGTTTTAATGAGAATATCATTGTAAGAAATGCATATGTTCCCTTAGTAGCAGGAATAATTGTTTTCTTCACCTTGTGGACATTGAGTGGTGTTTCTAAACCATCTTCCTGTGTCTTGGCTACTAGAAAGTATCAATTTACATATTACAAATTACATATTCTAATTTGTATCTGTAACCTTGACTCTTTATGAAATTTTTGATTTACACAAGGCTGTAGCTTAGGTTTTAATTTTTTTAAAGAGGTTTTTTTTTGTTTTGTTTTGTTTATTTTGTTTGTTTGTTTTGGTTTTTTGAGACAGGGTTTCTCTGTATCGTTTTGGTGCCTGTCCTGGATCTCACTATGTAGACCAGGCTGGCCTCAAACTCACAGAGATCTGACTGGCTCTGCCTTCCGGGTGCTGGGACAAAAGGCATGCACCACCACCGCCCGGCCAGGTTTTAATTTTTAAAATTACATTTATTTCTTTACTGGAGGCAAACACATTTGTGGCATGGTGAATGTGCCATGGCACTCCAGCAGACAGTAGAGGACAAATTGTGGGAGTTGGTGGGTCCCTGGAATCACACTCAAGTAGTCAGACTGGCCAGCAAGCACCTTTATCCACTGAGCCATCTTGCCCACCTGGCTTTTGGTTTTCTGGTTAGCCACTTTAAGACCCTTCGGTAAAAAGCAACTCTCTAGCCACACTGCCCACATATAAACACAAGTTATAGCTTAATTGGTAAAGCTAATTGGCTTAATTAGCTTCGAGAAATAGCAGTTAGGGTTGCTAAGGTGGGGTAGCCATCTCTTCAAAGGATTCCATGTTTTATGAGAGGATGTCAACCCTGCAGATTGGGTCTAAAAACTATATATATGGAGCTCTAACTCAAAGAAATCATCAGTGAGGAAAAGAAATATTTAAGCATTGAACATTTGATGATAGAGAAAATTTTATTATTGCTTAGGTATGATAGTCGTAGTATGGTTATGTCTTTGAAGGTATTTTAGATTTATTTTGTTATGTGTGAGTGTTTTGGTGGCATATATGTATTTGTACCATGTGGCTGCCTGTGGGGATCAAGAGACATTGGATTCCCTGGAACTGGAGTTAAGGATAGTTATGAATCCCAATGTTGATGCTAAGAACCAAATCTGGGTCCTCTAAAAGCAACAAGTTCTCTAACCTCTGAGCCATTTCATTTTTTGTTTTTAGTAAGTAGAGCTAAATGCTGGCAGAAATTTAGCTCCATGTTAGACCATTTGCCTGTCATGTGTGACTTCTGGTTTGACCCTAGCACTGAGGGAAATATCTTGAATATTTATAGCTCAGTCTGTAGCTGAGTACGGCATCAAATGGATGGACAATTCTCACCCAATCGTCAGCTATTGTGGGAGGGGAGTGCATGCAGGCTACTGAACCTAGGGTCTTGTACATGCTCTGCCACTGAACTATACACCATCCCTAAGTAGGCCGGCAGACGGATGCAGGTGGTTCAGATCTCACTTGGAGAAGCAGCTCTAGTGGTACTTTCCAGACTGAAGTTTGAGAAAGACCTGGTTCATCCTGAGACAGGACTATTTTTTAGGATTCCATCTACCTCTTTTTTTGGGGGGGGGGGGGGAGGAGCTTGAAACAGGGTTTCTCTGTGTAGCCCTGGCCATCCCGGAACTCACTATGTAGACCAGACTGGCCTCGAACACAGAGATCTGTCTCCTGAGTGCTGGGATTAAAGACGTGCGCCACCACCACCACCTGGCTTCCATCTATCTTTTGTTCCTCTTTCTAATTGTTGACAACACTTTCAGAGAACGATGATTGACTCTTGCACAGAGAGAGGACAGTGTGGTCAAGTGTGTGACAGACCAAGTACTCACCCTTCTGATTCACTGACACTTCACCTGGGTAGTCTGAATAAACTTTTCAATTTATTGGTTTAGGATTTCTCAAAAAACGTGTGAGGGGGATTTCTCAAAAACATTTATGCACAGGTGCATTTGTGTGCAGGTGTAGATGTGTGAACAACCCTAACTGCTATTTCCCAGAAGCCATTTTTTTTTTTTTTTGAGACAGAATTGCAGCCTGAAATTCAAGTAGTCTAGGCTGGCCAGCCAGTAAGCCTCAGGACCCACCTGTCTCTGCCTCCTCAACACTGGGATCTCATGATCCCATCATGACATTTTTGTGGGTTGTGGGGATTGAAATCAGTGATTGCAAAGCAAGCACTTTACCAATTAAGCTATAACTTGTGTTTGTATGTTGTATGTACATGTTCATGTGTGTTTATACATTCATGAGGTGGGCGGAGGTCAATGTCAGGTAACTTCCTCACTTTCTATTTTTAAAATCTTACATTTTTGGTTCGTGTGTGCACATATATGCCACAGCACCTGTGTGGAAATCAGACACACTGAGGAGTCCATTGTCTCCTCCCACCACATGGGTCCCTGGGGTCAAACTCCAGTCGTCAGGCTTGGCAGCAAGTGCTTTGACCTGCTGAGCCTTCTTGACAGATCCACCCACCTTATTTTAGAGACTGGACCAGTCATTGGGTCTGATTAGGGTTAGACCAGCTGGCTAGCAAGCCCCAGGCATCCTCCTCCTGCTGTCTCCACCTCCCCAGCACTGGGATTACAGGTGCATGCCATCATGCCAGGCTTTTTTATACCAGTCTTCATGCTTATCCAGCACTTTACCAAATAAGTCATCTCCAAGTCTATAATGTCTTAAGTGAAGGTCTATTAATAATCCTGTACAACACGGACTTAAAATTCCAATGGAATTTAAATGCATGATCACAATCAGGGCTTTGTGCCTACATTTCTTCACGTGGCTGTTTCTGCATTAACTCTCACTACACAAGCAACAGGCTCGAAGGCCTTTATACTTAAACAATCATACAATAGAGGATCTGGACACCTGTCTTTAAGTTCTTACATCATCTTATACCAGCTTTATGATCTTGAGTAGGCTATTTAATTTCAGCCTGTTTCTACATCTGAAAATGGGATGCCAGCTGTCTAACCTTAGTCACTAGATATCATGAGGATTTAAGGCAGCACATAAAGTGATCTAAGTTTGCAAAATGTATACTCAAGGATTAGCCAGAGGGTTCACAGCCAGGCATGCGCCCATGTCTTAACATGCTTGACAGCCACAGACTACAGCACTAACCCAGCAGATAACTTGGTCATGAGAGGAGTCCTGGAACACTCATGAAAATCTGCAGGAACATTCCTGATCTGCATGCATCAGCATTCTCCTTGAAGACAACACCCTACTTATTGTAGACTTCTGGGTTAGCAAGCCAGGAGGAAGCCACAGTTTAACTCTTTCCTTTTGTGTGTTTTTATGAATGAGACTGACAAAACCAGGATTCCACAGCCATACCAATCCTGATTAGCAGGATATAGGAACCAGTTACATTGCCTGACACTAGACCAGGAATCTGGGATAATTGTCAGTGTCCTTTCTTGCCCCTACTCTAGGATATAGGATTGCTAAATCATTGACAATACACCCATCTGATGAAATTGGACCCATTGGGGCCACTAGAGTGAATGTGAACCCAGGAATGCACACCCAGGACTCCTTTGGCAGATAGCCAAGGTCCTCACTGAAGCAGCTCAGGCTTTTTCTTTGAAAACTCAAAAGCAGAGGCACACACAAAGGCCTGCTATGCTGGCAAGACTCCTCAGGTGCACAGTAATGTCCGTTTTCACCATACCAAGGATGGTCTGATCCCAATACCAACTCAAAGTCTTTGAACTTTTTTATGTTTTGTTTTCTGGACAGGGTTTCCTTGAATAGATCACATTGGCTTCAAACTCAGACCCTTCTGTCTTGGCTTAAGTGCTGAGATCGGAAGCATGCGCCACCACACTAAGCTTTCTTCCCTCTCTTTTTTCTTTCTTTCTTTTTTTTTTAAGACAAAGTTTCTCTGTGTTGCCCTGGCTGTCCTTGACCTCACTCTGTAGACCAGGCTGGCCTTGAACACAGAGATCCATCCACCTGCCTCCGACTCACAAGTGCTGGGATTAAAGGTGTGCACCACCACTGCCTGTCTTCTTCTAATTGTTAAGTGAATACATTGTCCCCTTTACAATCTAGATCATTTACTTCTTTATCCAAGACTGTTAAAAAAAAAAAAAAAAAAAAAAAAGAGGAGCTGGAGAGATGGCTCAGTGGTTAAGAGTACTGACTACTCTTTCAAAGGACCAGGGTTCAATTCCCAGAACTCCATATGGCACTTTACAACTGTCTGTAATTCCAATTCCAGGGGACCTGGCATCATCATACAGACATACATGCCGGCAAAACCCCAAGGTACATAATAAATAAATCTTTAAAAAACAAACAAACAAAAGAATCACACAAATACCTATATGGTACATTTATTTATGACATACCCTTAAAGATAAAGAAAAGGGTCTAGAAAGAAAAAACAAACCCAGGCAAACATAAAGTTGTCTATTCTTATTTAATGCTAAGAACATAGATATTCAAGAGAAAGTCAGTTAAGAAACAATGTTGTTTAACTTTTAAATATAATTCTGATCCTAAAAAGTGGTGATTCAAAGCACTAAGACAGCACACACACACACACACACACACACACACACACACCAGTATTTTATCTCTCAAACCAACCTTAAAATACCTATGTAGTCTTAAGATATAATATTAAAATAGTGCAAAAGGGAAAAAAGTACCCATAGTGTTTAAACCAACAGATGGTTTCTACAGAACAAAAATAAAAATATCAGACAATGTGTAGTCTCAAACTCAAAGGTGACTCGGTGTCAGGTGAAAGAGGGTGGCTGGGGACACGTGGTGCTTGGTGGAGCAGGAGGCTCTGCTGGCCTCGAGAGGGCTGGCTGAACCCAGCAGTCACTGATAGGGAGGATAAAGTGCTATGTCCCTAACAGAAACCAGGTTCATGGAAGCTCTAGTAAAGCTTCCAGGACTGTAGCTGAGGTAGTGTTCTGAGAAGAGTGTTCTCCTTGACAGCACGGTCAGCATCTGGTTGAGCCGGGACCTGATGCCAGTGAAGTGCACCTGCCGCTCTTTACTCAAATTTCTGAATGAGTCCCTCAGGCACAGATCCAGGTGGGGGGTGCCCAGACCCAGGTACTTGGGGTATCCAGGAGTGCGGATGTCAGGGGTTGTTAGGGAAACATGGGAACTGACAGAGCTTGCCAATGAGCCCTGGGAAGACATCGAAGAGGATGACCTCAAACTAGAAGATCTCGACACTGACATCCTGGATGCAGGTGACCCTTCTTTAGACTGGGCACCCTGAGGAAGGAAGCTCTCATCAGCTTCAGTCTGCGTGGTAGTGGACTTGGACCACACTGTGGCCTGGGAGCTTGCTGCCCTTGTGACTACTGTGGCTTGGATCCCAACACAGGCCACACTGGAACTGGTCTGTGTTCCCACCTCACTCAGGCTTACTGCAGCCATCTCTTCACCTGGCTCTGTTTGGGTAGCAGCATCAACTACCTTGCTATCCTCTAGTTGATCCTTGTGGCTGTAGAAATAGTCTTCATCGCTGATGGTAGATGCCTCAGAGTCATGGCGCTTGGTTTTGGCTCTGTCTTCTGGCGGCACTTCTGGGCCCAGGTTGGTGTTCTTGGGCGTACTTGAGAGTCTGGCCAGCCGGATGCGCAGCAGGTTGCCCAGTGTGGGCTCCTTCGAATGTGGCTTTCGGTCAGCCAGATGGTCAAACTTGCCACTGATCTGGAAGTTGGACAGGAGTTTGGAGCTGATGGGCTTTGATTGGGCGTACAGGATCCGGAACTCCAGATCAAAATGTTCAACCACTTGGCCAGACAGAATGACCAAGTTACTGCTATTTAATTTGCCATCGGTCCATGTGAAACTGAAGGATTAAAAACACACAAACTGGTAAAGATAAAGGATCTCAGTTTACGTTTTCTCAGTAGCTGCTATGTAAGAGTGACAACTTTGAAGTTAGCATGCTGTCCATGAAATAACAAATCCATGTGTCAGAAACAAAGGAGGCAGGCTATGGTTTAACTGACATACACAAAAATACACTCCTCAGGCTCAGTTTTAGCCTAGCAAGAAGGTATACAATATTTAGGCCAGCAGCCTTGTTTTAAAGGTTAGATAATCATCTGGAGATGCCAAAGTGGGAAGCTAGTGGCACTTCTTCCAGTTTCTCAGGTGGAGATGGCTACTCCACCAAAATGCCGGTGCTCAGCACATTTTGTAGCTGATTAGTCTGGTATTCTTGACTGTCCAGCATCTCTTCCTCTTCCTCTGGAAACAGAACCTACACTTGTCTCTACCCACAAAACCTTTCAAGCCTACCCTCTCTCTAGTCTCAATGTGGTAGGAATATGGTCCAGGATGGCCAGTGTCTGATCTCTGGGATTCATCCACAGTGCATCATCTGTGACCCCACAAGGGTCAAGTGAGTTTTCAGAGATGTACGTCCCTGCTTCAGGAGTCTCTCCCTTTGGGAAACAGCTGCTGGAGGTTGGGTAGGTAAGCAGGTCTTTGCCTTCAAAGGAAGAGGCTAGCTAAGAATAAAGAGCAAGGTAGTAGTAGGAGACAGTGTTCTAATCAACACCCTCCAGGCCCAGGGGAGCTATAGTCAGCTGCACCTTCCCACCCTAGCACCTCCATGAGCTGCTGCCTCCTTCCACTGAGCTTTGGACCAGAAGCAAGCAGCTTTAATGGGAGACTCTGAAACTCAGTTTCAACTATTTCTTGCAACTAAGAACCATGACTAATACACATGTTGCCTGAGAACTGCTTCGGACTCCAAAAGTCTTTGGAACACCACAATGGGGTAACAGAAACAAAGGAGCTACCTGACCCCAGGGCTGTAGCATGTCACAACACATGGGAGTATTACTGTCATTGGTGGTAGGACAGTGCTTTTGCAGAGGGCAGTTTTTATATTTATAGGTTTTCAAACAGCCAAAAACCATTCAGAGCCAAGTTTCTTCGGTATAAATAAATCCACCTTGGTAGATAGTGTAAGTCCCCTTGGTACTTATAAGTGCCTCATAGAAGGAAGTCTTAAGAGCATGTTGTGCTCCAGTCTGAACAATGGTGCTACTGTGTGAAAAGGAAGGTTCCTTGAGCTACTTATCTCACTACCTCACCTGGCACAAAACCTCTAAGGGATGCACACTCTACAAAACTGAGGTTTGTTTTCCCCAAACTCTATACCTTGCACGTACCATTGGGCAATGTAATAGAGAGATAGCCAAGCACAGCATGACACAGTGTGAGTAAGAATGGTACAACTTCCCGAGATTAGCATTACCAACTGTTACTTCAACCCTTCAGCCATCCATCTTCCTGCTCTCCACCCAAAAATGCTATTGGCAAAGTGGGACTTCCAAGGTGGGCCTGGAATATGCCCGGTGTTTTCTAGACTAAAGTGTTCATTACAAGGCTTGTAGCAACCTAACAGTTAAGTATAAATGAGCAGCTTCAGTCTACCTATAACATTTGCAAATGTCCTTACCTTCAAGTAAGCAGGGTAGGTGGGGTCCAAATCCCCAGGAAACCAGGATTTGAGGCCAATTAGCCTCCAGTTTTTCCCCAAAGGCCCAGGCCAAGACTTGAATGCAGGACTCTAACTATGAAGTCTCAAGCTTAGTTTAACTTTTACTTTAGTTTTGTGGACCACTGGGAAAAGAAAGTGACTCTTATCCCATCTACATCCAACAAAAGATGACTTCGATGAACCAACTCACACACACACAGGTCTGCATGCGGGTGGGGATGGGTACTCTGTCAGAAGGGCTCTTATTGGCAGGAGCAAGCAAGCACTCACTCCTCTAAAGGGTTTGGACTAACTGGTGAGGCACCTGTTCAAAACATACCTGTAAGAGCCTGTGGCCACCCGAATGCCATCAATCAGTGTGAACTTTTCATGAACCTTCCCAACAACCTTTGTTCCTGACCTTGCATAGTAGATATTTCCTGTAATAGTCCGCACTGTCATCAGCTGTTGGGCAGGGAGTGGGAGGGGAAAAAAAAAATTAATGACCAACTCAGTGACACTCTCCAGTGAGCTGAGCTTACTATTCCCAAACACATCTGTCTGCAGTGGCTTAGCATGGGGTCACCATGTAGTGACAGCACACATGATACACTAGTCAGACATTGCTCAAGTAATGTTACTTCTGCATCTAGTCCATCTTTTCATGCGTACAGAAGAGGTTCTCCTTATTTTATTGTCCAGGCTGGCCTGAGACACGCAATCCCCTCGCCCCAGCCTTCCAAGTGCTGGGATTACAGGCCTGCACCACCGCAGTTGGCTTATATTTAGAGACTCTTAGCTCATGTGGGTATGTACTATAAAGAACATTTGCTCTTTGGAAGAAACCAATAGAATCCAAAACCTGATTTTGAAACAAAGCATGAGAGAGAAGATAATCAAAGAAAGTATGTCAGTAATGAATGACATTCGGCAAGGGTTGAAACACTACCTGGCACTCCCACTTTTTGTCCCACTGCATCGATCTGGAATAAGAGCCTACTTCACTGACCTCTGCACCGGAAGGGGTTTGAAGCTGCAATCAGAGGGCAAGCCTCTAACACAGCATGTGCGGATTAATCAGTCAGTTCACATTTCCTACAGGTACACAGTAACCAAAAAGGTACACTATGTACACATGGATGCACAATTACTCCCATAAAGATGACACATACAAATGCATACATAGTAACATGCAAAATATGGAGACAATCTAGAGCAGACTAGAAGTTATATATCATTATAAATCTTAAAGTGCTTGCCATGCAAGCCTGACAAGCTAAGTTCAATCCCTGGAACCCACATAAAGATAGAAGGAGAGACCTGACACACAAAGTTGTCCTCTGACCTCATGTGTATGCACACACACCTCACACACACGATAATAATACATTTTATATTTTAAGTAAATGTTTAGGATCATTTGAATCTTATTCATTCTATACAGAGAGAGCCTCTCCCGTGCACCACGCTAAACAGCAGAGGTGCAGAGTGTATTTCTTTCCCTCAAAGACTAGAGAAAAAAGTAACTAACAACTGAAAACCTAAGCAAGACACCACATGGAGCAGAGGAGAAGACCCTAACATCTGGACACATGATCATGTCTTTGGTATTCTTATCAAAACACATGGGAACTGAACCACAGGGAGTATCTGATAAATACAAATTTACAGAACAATGGCTAGTGTTCTCCAAAAGTGTCAGATGCCAAACCACAAAGATGGTGGTTATAAGGGCCAGGGAGACTTCACTAGTGAATGCAAGGTGCCCTGCTGGATTGGATCCTGAAACACAGCTGATATTTATGAAGTGTGGAGATTAGATAGTGCTATACCAAACTGATTTTTGGGGGGAAAGGAGAGGTTGAGAGAGGTTAGTCCTGGCCATCCTAGAACTCACTATGTAGATCAGACTGGCCCTGAACTCAGAGATCTGCCTGCCTCTGTCTCCCCAGTGCTGGGATTAAAGGCGTGTGCACCACTACCGCCCAGCTCCAAACGGATTTTGTTATGTACTGAAGATATTAACATTTGAAGAATTTGGACACAGAACATTCAGGAATTCCTTATATTATTTCTGTAACTTCTTTTTAAATATTTTAAAAATGATTTTTAAACAATTTTAAATTATGAGTATCTGTGTGTAGGTATATGCACATGAATGTGTCAGATACTCTGGAGCTAGAATTACATGTGCTTATGAGACATGCATGTTGGGAACCAAACTCAGATACTCATCTCTATAACCCTTTATAAATCTTAATTTCAAGGTAAAGTTTTTCTTTAAAAAAACTGGAATATTTCATAGATGAGCACATGGAATGTGCTGGATGGAGTAGGCGATGACTCCCAGATAAGTCAACACACAATAAGCATAAAAACAGCCTACCTGTAGGGCTAGGGATGGCTGTGTCCTTCCCTTTAACACATCTGAATGTTGTGGAAGCCTGTAATTGTGGACACAGCACTTCTCCACACCTGCCCAGTAATATGCAGTCAGATTCTTGTAGACAGGATGATTCAAAATTCTGAACCAATCAGAGCCTAGGGCAGGGGCTGCCCCTGAGAAGGGCATAGACCCACAATACAGACAAGCCTAGGAGGGAACCTGGTGCCTACCTAGGAAGGAGATAACCCACTATAAAGACAAACTGTCTTTAAACTTCCTGCAGAGGCTCTGGACCACCATGAAGGCAGCAGCCAACAAAGTCAGCAATCATTCCTGGGTTTCCACCTTGTTGACGAAGCAGACCAAATGGCTTTGTCAAAGCTGGGGCAGTTCTGTCATTTTTCTGCTTCTGAGACTCAGCCTAATTACCCAAGAGAACCTTGAAATTATACCCTGGCACCTTCCACACTTCCCAAGAGCAGTTGTGGCCTAAATACCAGGCTAGATGGCAGTGCTCTTTACCATGCCCAGCTGGCATTTGCCTTGAGTCCTCCTAGACTCATATTCAAGTTGACTGCTAGGTCACATGGCTGTCCCATTTCAGTCTCAAAGCCCCACTCCCACCTCTATCATGAATTTGTGTCTTGTGGCACAAATGACAAGCTAGTGATGACCTTATTCAGCCCAAGCCTTGGTCGGCTCATTAGGAAAAGCAGCCAGCGGGAACTCTGAAGGAACACTAAAGAGATGGAATTCTGTAAACCTCTCTGCCTGTTTACAGGGCACTAAGTCAGCCTCTCAGAGAGCATACGGGGCAAAGGCGGACTTCTCTGCTGAATGCTGCATCCCTCATGCCAACAAGTGCCCGGGAGTATGGTGACAAATTAGGTTCTGACCTTCGCAACTTGCTCCATTCTTTAAAACATGAATTCTATAACAAATGTCTCTCTTATCTCATTCCCAAAGAGACTAAGCCAATGCTGTGGCCTTCTATTGAGATACTGAATTATTTTCATGCCAGAGAAAAAGACATAAAATCTGGTTCTGTCATTGAGAAGTAAGCAGCACTGGGTGACAGGAAGGAGGACTGAGTCCAAGCCTGGGCTCTCGGTCTCACCATGTCCTGACCCAAAGCATCAGGACCACTAACCTGACCGGGCCACCATGAGAGTTAGTGATGTCACATCTGTCAGAGCAGTGAGCAGTGCCAGCGACAGAACAACAGCTCCAAAATGGCCACTGTGGCTAAAAGTGGAGCCATGGCGGCAGGTGGCAGCAGCCTCCAAGCCCTGGCTTGGGTATGAGCTGGTCTGTATTCACTGCTGGGAAACCTGACAGCCATTTTGCCTTTTCTGTCCAATGCTTAATGGAGATGTAATTCATACATACACCACAAAATTCACCTGCTTAGCGTGGAATCTGGACCTTTTATGAGTTTACAGAACCATTTTCACAGTTGTAGAACATTCTCATTACCTCAAAAAAAAAAAAAGAGCCTGTACCCCTTTAGCTACAAACTTACCCAGCCCTCTATCACACATCCCTGAACCCAATGTTAATCTACCTTCTGTCTCTACAGCCAGCCCTGTTCTGGTCTTTCATATACATGGGATCACATTGCCTATGATCATTTCTGTATGGCTTCCCACACTTATAATGTTTTCAGGTTCACCCATGTGGTGGCATGTGTCAGTACTTCAATCCTTTTGAAGGGTGGATAATATTCTATTGTTTTGAAGCGACAGTGTGTTGTTTATCCACTTAGTAGCTGATGAAACTTCCAGCATCTATAAACAGACACGTCGTTGTGTGGACACGTCTTTCATTCCTCTTGGGTAGTTACCTAGGAATGGAACTGCAAGGTCACAGGCGGTGTTCATTTTCTGTGAGAATTCAGTTCCGTCACTTGTCAGTGGGAACCCCCCCCCCCCCCCCCCCACTGTAGATCATGGGTACTTTGCCCCATTGCGGGGGGGGGGGGGGGGGGGGGAATGGAAATGGTGTCCCACAAACCTTTTCCTGCTCAGGATGAACTTTCAGATCCATGCACATGTCCAAAAAGTGGGAGAGCAGAGCCTGGTCCAGAAGGATGTACACAGCCACCCCCCGTTTCCTACAGATCTCCTGTAGGTCTCGGAAGATGTCGATGTCTGAGAAAACGTCCATTACCACAGCAATCACCTATGAGATGAGGCAGAAGGAAGAGTAAGGAACTCCAGATAGCATCCTCACAGACACTCCCTTCCTCAGCAGTGTGGGTCTCCCCCTCACCATTAGCTCTTTTCCACCCCCAAAGACACCCAGGCACCCACAGCTTACACGTCTTAGCCTGGCCCAGCTAACTAAGGCTCCCCAGTGTCCCCCAGCCAACCCACTCCACACTGGCAACATTTAGCGTCTATGCCATCACTAAACCCCACCTTCCAGGTTCAATCTGGATGAGCAAGCAGTCTAGGGTCTTGGACCAACACACTGGAATCTGAAGCACTCTGCTTTCCCAGTCAGGCTTCAGTTTGCTATGTCTATAAGGTTGAAAAATAAAATCTCGGGGCTGGCAAGATAGCTCAGCTAGCAAAGGCACTGGCTACCAAGCCAGATGACCTGTATTCAATCCCCAGAACTCACATGGTGGAGGAGAAAACCAGCTCCTGCAAGCTGTTCTCTGATCTCCACAGGTACACCATACCACATGTATACCCACACACTTACAAATAAATGCAAAGAAAAACCCACCTCAGATTCTCTATGAAGCCCTTTTTTTGGCTATTAATATTCAAGTCCATGGTTGTTTTGTTTTTGTTTTTGTTTTTGTTTTTTACTATTGTCTGATTTTGGATCATGGTCTCTGAGTATTTTTACCTTGTTTTAGAAAGACTCCATCCATTGCCAATTCATTGCTTGAAATGATCAGATGAGGCTCACAGCACCCTCCCCCCTCTTCTGTTCCCAACACCACATACTCCCCATCAGTCAGGACAAGAATGGAAATATTTCCTGAAGATTCTGACCTTTGGCTCAGCTCTGTTCTTTCTTCTCCCCAGCCATGTGTGCCCCTTGATAAGAATTGATTTTCCATACCCAGCCCAGACCACAGCTAAGAGCCAATGCTCACCCATGTATGTGTCCATGGGCAGAGTATCACTGTTTGGAAGGTCTGCTTCCTAAGCTACAAAACAGGCCTGCTGTAAAACCCAAACAACTACACAAGTGCAGGGTCCAAGAGGCCCTCGGTGTCTGCTCAACCACCCACATTACCAGTGTGAGCTGCAGCTGCCTGGACAGCCCCTCACAAGGGAGGCACTGGCAGCCCCGAGCTTCCCTCCCTCATTTACAGAGGCCGTTACAGCTGGCAGCAGAGCCTCACATCACCTATTTCAAGGGCCTGCAGAAACTCCTGGCAGGGAGGCAGGGCTGTAAAAACACCCAGGCTTAGAACAAGTCCCTACAAAGAGAGTCAGGAAGCCAGCATTTAGGAGCTGTTTTGCAATTGGGAGTGGTCAGGGCTTCTTCATCTCCTAGCTTCAATAGTAAAAGATCCCTTGTCTCTGAATCACAGTAAACCTTTTGCTGAGCATTATGATTACTTTGAAATCTCGCCACCCCTTCCTTCTAGTTCAGCAGAAGCCCTCAAATGGGATATTCATCTCCATGGTGGAGATCTTGGGACAGTAAGTAACCGGCAGTCTTTACCCTTTAACATTTGTAGGGTTAAAAAGAAACACAGAAGCCAGGTATACATAAGTGCAAGCATATAACCCCAGCACTCAGGAGGCTGAGGTCAGCCTGGAAGAGTAAAAGTCTATCTTAAGAAACAAACTGAGAGAGGAAGAAATGCAGAGGCAATAGGACACTGTTGCTACCTTTCTAACTCCAGGGTTCCATCTGCTCAGATGAGTGACTTTGAAATGCCAGCTCCCAGAGAAGCAAGTGCCACCTGGGATGATCCAGTATCTCTCTGGCTGCCTCCATCCCACTCCCTGCCTGACCTTCATAAAACCTCCTGAACAGTGAGTGGAACAAAAGACGCATTTTAGAATTGGTGGCATCTTCAGAAGCTTATTGGCTCCGATGGCTTTCACATGTTGTTTTGAAAGGCATGCCTACCCTGTTCACTTGGGGCCTGAAACAGGGTTTAAGGCAAAAGCCAGGGCACAGAGCTCAGCATGGCCCTCTGGAATGTTTGGATAACAACAGCACAGAGTGGCAGGACTGCTGTGATGGCTAAGTAAGTGGCAGTCTGGAATGGGCTTAGCTCAGTTAGGCAGCTGGTGCCTGAGTCCACTGCAGGCTGATCCTACCTGGGCACAGAGATGGCTACACAGGGCTGACAGAACATGGGATGAGGAAAGCAAAATGATGCATACTCATCCTGTGGGGAGCAGTAAGTCAGCTCCCTTGTGAGGGCAGGCACCTATAGACACAAAGAGACAGGAGGGAGGCTTCCTGGGAGAGGGAACATCTGAGCTGAACCACAGACAAGAGTAAGATATGGAGCCATGCCTGGCTGCACAGATCTGTAATCTCAGCTCCTTGGGAAGTTGAGGCAGGAAGATCCCAAGTTCAAGGCCTGCCTGGGACAAGAAGTCATTGGAGAAATGAAGGGCCCCTCCGACAGGAAACCATGTGATGACAGAAGAGGCTGGGAAGGACAGGGTGCTTACCAGTGTGGCTGGAACGTACAGTATGCAGGAAAGGAGCCATGGGATGTGACTGGCAAAGAGGGATGTATAAGATGGTAGAAGGCTATGGAATCCATGTCAGTCCTTACCCCACATTGCCTCCATAGGTAGAGCATACCGAGAGATGAATCCAGAAGCTGGGAGAGATGCTGCTGCAGAGTAGAGACCTGAACCTACTTCCTTCCTCTAACTCAGGACCAGGAGCCTCTGTGTCTGCAACCCAGTCGGGATGGGGATCTTTGGGGCTAATAAATGTCTGCAGCTATTTGGAAGACTAGGGACTGAAAGAGGAAAGTCCCAGCCAGAAGCTCTGAGGCTACAGGGGAGCAAAAGGAGCCATGGGAGAGCCCAGCAGTGGGCACAGGGCCACAGAAATACATACAAGCTGGTGAGAGATCTTTGAGCCTGACTCAGAGGTAGCAGTAAAACTTCCAGAGTGCGCTTGAATCCAAGGTGCCAGAATTGGAATAGAGCTCCTGGAGAAAGGCCAGAGAAAACTAGGCAGACCTGCTGGCCTCTCTGGTGGTCAGTGGAGCCCCTGTGAGTGACATACAGCTAGGCAATGGGCTGGTCTCCATGGTGAGAAGCTAGTCAAACGGGAAAGGAGGAGAACCCAGATGACGCAGAGTGATGGCCAACGAACACACCCTAGGGGCTACTGAAACAGGGACTAGGAACCCAGCCCAGTTGGCAGGGTTGGGGAGGGCCACCAGAGGCAGAATGGGAGCAGGGCCCAGAGCACAAAGGCCTGCCAAACAGTTCTTGATTGCCCAATTAATAAAACAGGTGTACAAGCAACACTTTTGTTAGCTGATGAGGACTAATTTGCAGTTTAGTTCATCCTTAGTTTTAAAGCATTAACCTTTCCCACAGGCTAAATATGAAGGCCTGTCTTACTCAGGGTATCTGAGAGCAAAGGAATGTTTTCCTTTCCTGACTCTCCAGCATCTAGCACATCCTCCTTTCTTACTAAAGTAGGACCCTTGAAGACTGGCCTTATCAGGAGACCAGTACTCCTGTGGCAACCTTCAGTAGGAAGGCTCTTCCTCCTTCAAGGCCTGTCCTCCCTAGACCCTTATGCATGCCCGTTCCAGCCCTGCCTTCAGACACCCAAGTCCTACAGAGCTGGAGCAGGCCTGCAGCTTCTTGCCTCTTAGAAGGGACAGTCCTTTACAGACCTGGTCGACCTAGCCTGTCTCACCAGTCCTGTCCGGCTTTCCAGGTGGACATTTCCACAGCAAAAGTGAAACTGATTAGTGCGTCTTATTCCCCCAGGATTTTTAGGCTGGTGTCAGATTGCCATGTGGTGGGTTCCAGTCTGCAGGGAATGGTAGTCATGCACAGCACCTCCCTTGGCCTAAGTGTTCATGCTGCAGCATGCTGAGCCCCAGCAGAACACCTGGACTAGAAAAGCAGCACAGACGCCTGCCACTGAACCCACTCTCCCTTTGGGGGTAGCTAGCCCACCCCCACAAAGTGCCCACAGACACCCTAGGCACCACCTTCTCTAAGCCTGAGTTGCATGGAGCCAGCCCCTTCTCTCAGGGTTAGAAGTGTGGTGACTTCTGAAAGTCTATTATAGGCTCACGCCTATCTGCCACATACCCATGGAGGAAGCATCCAGCTGGCCAGAAGCTGGGGAAGAGGGGCATTCATACCACACTACCCGTGTTTCCTCAAGCCACATCTGGAGGGGTCACCCATGTGTCCAGTTCCCCATCTTCAGCTTGAGTGACAAACCACAAGCCTATCTATCAGTTCCTTAGAAGAACCCCCTTTCACCAACAGACCAGCGCCCCCAAGTCGGAAGAGCAGAGATCACAGGTCCTCAGAAAAAGCGTAGCGCCCACTCACACTACTCATTAGGCAGAACTGGAACCTCTGCCTCTGCCACTTAGCCCAAAGCTCAAAAAAATCCCTAGAGATTTCAAGGCTCCATTAACCATCACCCCCAGCTTGCAAACTTGGAAAAGCTGGATAACAGATTCAAGGGATAATGGGTTCAGTGCAAGGGCTGAAATGTCAACCCGGGTCTTTGTGCCCCAAAGCCCACCATTAGAAACATGCTAAGCTAAATATTGTTCCAGACAAGTCTAATGTGGGGGTCTCACAATTACTAAGAACTTACAGTAATCCTGAGGGGATCAGTAGAGTATCCCACAAAGGACAACTTACAACAAGATGACTGTCAAGGAAGGTCACAACTCCCCAGCATGCCCTCTCTCTTCTGCAGTTCTGCTGACAAAGCCAGAGCTAGACCGAATAGGGGACCATGAAGCTCAGCTGGCATGTAAACATGCTGCAGAACCAACCGGACTTGGGTCCAGGCTCCTCCACTCTGCAGAACCAGGTGTGTGGTACATGTTAGGTCTTACTGGCTTCTAGAATATGCAAATAACACCTTTGCATAAAATCTCATACCCTTTGGTGACTCGGCCAATGAGAGAACCCACTACAGTTCCTGACACACAGAAAAACCTCCGTGGTAGCCACTCATAGTCTTAGGTCTGATTCTGCCACTATGCCCGGACAAGACATTTCAGTGTCCTTGAAACAAGGCCTGCTCTGCTGTCACACGCCCTTGATACAGGCTTCTCAGGGCTCTGACCAGGCGCATGCACAGCCTGACGGGACCACTCATGGCCAGTCATTCCTGTTCACATTCTAGCAGGAAGCACATGTCAATCACCCCTTTCCTGTGTGCCTCAATTTCTCTCCCTTCCCACCCAGAGTCATAAAGGCAGATCAGGTGTACAGAATGCTTGGAATTCAGCCAAAGCCTTGTATACATTCAGCAATGTGTCAGCCTGGCCACTGCATTCTCTATGCTGAGCACATCACCATCAATCACCTACAGACTTTCTTGTTAAAAACATCAAGCATACTGTTTCCTCCAGTATGTTTCATGTTTTGAGATAGGTCTTGGTATTGGCTCAGGCTAGTCTCAAATTGAAGGTACTCCTGCTTCAGAAATTACAGGCAGGAGCCGCCACTTGTTACATGTTTTAATGGGACTGAAACTGCTCAATGAGATTTAAAAAAAAAAAAAAAATTTGAATCACAGAGGTGGTAACGCACACCTTTAATCCCAACACTCAGGAGGCAGAGGCAGGTGTATCTTTGAGTCTGAGGCCAGCCTGGTCTACAGGAGTTCCAGGACAGCCAGGGCTACACAGAAAAACCCTGTCTCAAACAACTGCTTTGATATAATCTCCTGGGTTTAAAAAAACCAGAGAATGCAATTTCCATAGCAAAAGTTAAACTTCTTAGTGTGTACTGTTTCCCCCAGGATTTAGAGGCTGGTGTCCGATTGCTGTGTGGTGGGTTTGAGTCTGCAGGGAATGGTAGTCATGCACAGCGCCTCTCTTGGAGGTCAGTGGGGCAGGAAGCAATTTTTCACTCAATTCCACTTGGCTGTACTTCTTCACTATTGTTCCAGCCTGGGAAACAGTGGGAAAACCATGCAGCTTTCTCTTTCTTTTCTTTTGGGTGAGGGGGTGAGGGGTTGTTTCTGAGTGTTACATAGTTCTTAACTATGTAACGCATTTTCCTTTTCCAAAATGGAATCTATAAAATAAGGGTATGCTCCCTCCTATTTTTTCTTTCCTTCTCTCTCCATTAAGGTAATAACTCCAATGATCTGTTTTTAGGTTATTCCATTTTTAATATAAACAAGTACATGTAGGAATATACAGCATTGTGTGTTCACATCATCCATAGAGAAAAGGCTGTACAGTGGTACATGCTGCTCTGGACAGTGTTATCCAAGAGAACCTGAGATGACAGAGGAGTTAAGTTTTCAATTTAGCTTCAATTTATACGAACCTAAATGACCACATGCAGTTAATAGCACTCAAATTGGTCCATGCAGCTCTGAACACTTTGGATCAGAGTATAGAGCTTGCCTTCATTTGTTTTGAGAGCCACAGGCTCCTCCATGGTGTACACATCCTAATTTCTTCCCTGTCCTCTACTGTGATATGCTGGGCCTTTCCTATGACCAGAGCTACGACAACCAGTATGACCTCGACTCCTGTTTGAGCCAGTGTTTCTGTGGAGCAGACACAAACATGGAACAACTAGGTCCATGGAGATGACAACAGAAACCTTCCCTCTGGAGGCTGATATCATTTACATCAGGACCTCCTTTGCTTGTTTTTTCAAGACAAGGTCCTACTGTATCCTCAGGCTAACCTCCAATTCTGGATCCTCCTGTCTCAGCCCTCAAGAGCTAGAATAACAGGCATGTACCACTACACCCAGCACACCAAGGCTGTTTATAGCCAGTATACCCACTATATTCTGTTTGTATGGTCTTTGCTTTTTCTGAGAGTAATGAACTCACATATATAAATGGCTCAGAGAATAATCCTGCAGCTTCCTTACTGACTGATGGATGCTTAGCAAAAAGAATAAAGAAAGCCAGGCATGGTGGCACTTAGGAGGTAGAGGTAAATAGATTTCTGTGAGTTTAAGACCAGCCTGATCTAAATGACAAGTTCCAGGCCAGTCATGGCTACATAGTGAGACCCTGTCTCAAATACCCCTCCCAAAATTAATAAGAATAAACAAATGAAATGGCAGACAAAGAATAGTGGGAGACTATGGAATTACTGTTTAATGGTAGTACTCAATACATTCACAATGCTGTTCAACCACTGCTACTGTTTCCAAACTTTTTTGCCAGCAGAATGGAAATTCTGACTATTAAGCAGTAACTTCTTACTGTTCCTTTGCAGACAAGTTTTGAAGGTCATGACTACTTGGAGGAGAGAGATGCTACTAGTGTCTAGTAAGTGGGGACAGAGATGCTCAGTGTCTTACAGTGAACAGGACAGTGCCCCCAGGACAAAGAACCATCCACTCCAAATGCCAACAGTGGCAAGGTTGAGAAAGCCTGTCAGGTTGATCCAGGCATCTGGAACAGGAACTGATCCCACAGCACAGGTTCTATCGTAACACAGGGGAGGGTTGAGCAAGCTCAGGAGAGTTCAGTCCTTCAGAACATCCTCATACGTGCCAGGGGCCTCCAGCAGATTCCTCAGCTACTACTCCTCCTGGCTGGACTCTTCCATAATGCAAAGAGTGCCACCACTAACGCTCTGGTCATCAAAAGGATGCCCAAAGGTGTGGTCACCGCAAAAGTGACCTCTTTGGACCAAAAGCACATAAGGAATGGCAGCTGGTAAGAACGACAAGTATGAGTGTGAAATCTGGGAGGATGAGTTTGGCCTATGAACTCCCATCCAGGAGCCGGACATATCTGGGCACCAGAACGTATTACTGCGTGGAAGGCTGAGGCAGGAGGATCTCAAGTTCAAGGCCAGATTGGGCTACATGTCAAAACCATCTCAACAGGAGGGAGTGGGGGGAGAGAAGGCAGGGAGGCGGGAAGAAGAACAAGTGGCACCCTGGGATAGCTGGACAAGCACATCAGAAGCACCTGACTGGGACACTTCCAGACCATAGCTCTGTCAAGTACTAGCTGGCAGAAAGAATCACCTAAACTACTTAGTTTACCTTTCTACTCTCCATTCCCCCTCCCCCAAAAAGCATGAGGCTGAATGAACAAAAGACCAAAATTACTGAGCACCAACTATGTGTCAGATGCCCAGGGTGATTCTATATGGTCAGAGAGCTGCTGGGAAAACCCATCCCAGAGCCATCCATTCAGAAAGATAATCCTGACGTTTGGCAAATGTCCCTGGCATCCTAGGCTGTATGCTGATCACAGAACCTGGCATCTAGGCTCCTTCCAGACCCACCACAGAGAACGCAGGCTGGTGCTCAGATCTCCTCACTGAGGGCAAGTAAAAAGCTGCAGAGAGGCAGCAACTAGACCTGACCCCAGTCCAGTGCAGCCTGGTCCCCACCTCTGGGCTCACTACATGGGACCTTCCACGTGGAATTCAAACTTCCTTCATTCACCCACCAGATTTCTATATTTGTTTCAGATACTAGAAATACTTGCTTGGGTCTATCTTGCCCAAGACAGGCAAATGCATAGTAATTTATAAAATCTAAACACCAGGGACCTATGTTGTCTTAAGGTCATGAACCACCTTCCCTAGTTGGTCTCTGCTGTGTTGATTCCTCCTCCCCTTAAAACAAGCCACCCTAGTCTTCCTTTCCACAGTTAAAACAAACATTTATTTGTTTGTTTGTTTATGTGTGTCACCGCTCACAGCTCCACTGCTCACAAGTGGGGGTCAGGCTGTCTGGCCTAGAGGCAAGCATCTATACCTGCTGAAACATCTCCTCAGCCCCAACCACCCATCTTCTAACACAGCCAGCTCTTGCTATCATCATTTTCCTGTTTGTAAGACATGCAACAAGGGAACTCCAAGTACAAATCTTCAGAAAACTGTTTAAAACCTCCAGCCTGCTGGGAAGCAGGGAGGCTGTGGAGAGTAGCAGTTAAATGTGGGTCCTATGTGTGGCATGGTGGCACACCCCAGTCCTCCAGAAGCTGAGGGAGGAGGAGGGTGAGTTTAACGCTAGTCTCATCTCACATAGACCGTCTCAAAAAAGAAAAACAAACGAGCAAGCCCAGTGTGGGCCCTGGAGCCAGGTAGACTGGAGCCTGAACCCAGCTCTGCCTCACAATGGTCTCTGACAAGCTACTTGACCTAGATGCGCCTGCTCTGTCCTTAAGTGCAACCTCCTCTGGCCACTGGGCGGACTTCAAGGTAATCTGGTAAAGGACTCAATTAGAGCCTCCAATGTTTGCCATTATCAGATGGCATACAGACCAGGCATCTGAAAACACCTGACATGCCCTCCCTATCACGAGTAATGCACTTCAGAGGACATGGCCAAAGTGACACCGCCACTCCCGGTACCCATGCACGTCTTTACAGGCAGCAATTATTGCACGGCCAGCAAATTAGCCCTCTAATCCCTCTCGTACCCATAGTCTCCCTCCACCTGGGGACAGGACACAGTAGTTAGAAGGGTTAGAGTCTGCCTTGGGCAGAGAAGCCTGGCTCCATCACTCCCTAGAGGCCACCTAGCTTCTCCACGCCTTAGCTCATCCTCTGTGGAGAGAACAGAATACTCACAACTATTTCAAGACTACTAGAAATATTGTCAGGCAAAGAGGAAGCCATTTTTTGTTTGTTTGTTTGAGACACGGCCTCGACATGTAGCTTTGGTTGGCCTGGAACTTGAAATGTAGGACCAAGCTGCCCTCAAACTCACAGAAATCCGCCTGCCTCTGCCCGCTGGGATTAAAGGGTGTGCCACCATGCCCAGCTGAGAAAACCATTTTTATTGACTGATTTTTTTTTTAAGAGATGGTCTCCAAACTTCAAATTCATTGTGCCTCGAATTAAATCTAACTCCTATCCACAATACTCAGTCTCCACCTTATTTTCCTTCCTGTATTCCAGTGTAGTAGCATCACTGCCTGTCCAGACTAATAGGTCTCAGCCCCAGCCAGCTTGGTGGTACACATCTTCAATCCCAGCACTCAAAGGCAGAGGCAGGCTGATCTCTGAGAACTGGGAGGCAGAGGTACCAACCTCCTTCACTTGTGTTTCTTCCCCTTGCCCCCTCTGTGTGTACTTGAACCCAGGACCTCAAGCATGCTAAGACAAGCATTCTATCACTGGGCTTCACCTCCAGCCTCCAGTCTTCCTCATGTTCATACACCTTCCTCTCTTGACTTTGCATTCCGGTTCATCATATCTCAAATGCAAACAACTCTGCCTAAAACTCTCTTCCTGCCTACCCTGCCTTATACAGGCTCTTTTCTCTCACAAAGATATCTCTGGCCTCCTTGCAACCTCAGCCCTCTTAAACCTACACTCCTTTGTGTCAGAATTACTGCTGGGGACACCAATCTGACCATCATTTTCCACTTTTGGTCTAGTCCCTAGCCTCTCCATAGGCTAGTTCCACCCTGCTGGATCCAACTAAGTTACCATCACTCCAGATTTTCTGCTAGCCCCTTCCTCATTACCCACAGCAATCTCCCCATCCCCCATTCCTCACAAACTAAAAACAAGCTAAGGACCACACCTCTTCCCCTGTGGCCTGAGCCCTGGCAGTGTGACAACCGGGAGGTTCTATGTAAGCATGCAATTTGGCATACATACTAAAAACGCTCATTGGATTTAAAGTAACATAGCACCTTTAAAGTAGCACAGCACAGCACAGCTTCCAAACACAGAATCTAGGCGAGGGTGTAAAGGAACTAGGTACAGAGGAAAGCAGAAGGCCCTACCCAGGAATGTGCTCCAGATTGCCTGAAAGATAGGGCAGTTTCATCTGCAGCCATGATCCCTTTTAAGGCAAGTTTGTCTTCTGACCTCTGGCTCTAGTGCCCCTTTGCCTAAGCCGGCAAAGGGTTAGAGCAACCCTCATCTCTGCCCTTCCTGGAGACCAGTTCTGTCCTTTTCAAGGTGAACCAAGTGCTCCAGTTCTCCTCACCGAAGAGAGCTCTGGGCATGCACACTTAGTACACAAATGAGCCTCTTCCAAAAAGCTTTATAAGCTTTGTACTGAACCCACAAGGAAAATGTCATCAGCATCAAAAGGATCCTCAGCCCACCCAAAGTTCCACAAGCTTGACACTACTCTAGTCAGAGCCATACCATGCCCCAAACAGCAAAGTGGGAGGGGGGGGCGGGAAACAGTATCAGAACATTGGCTTCAGCACTAGGAAGGCCGAGGCAGGGGGATTGCCTGGAACTGAGGCCAGCTTGGGCTACATAGTGAGTTCCAGGTAAGCCTGGGCTAGAGACCTTGTCTTGAAAAAGACAAAAAGAGAGCACAGACTTGCTCCTAGACTTAGCAGTTCCAACCTGATCTTCACAGGGACGTATAGCGGTACCAGGTCTACCAAGTCTTGACACGGTCTGGGGCTTTGCCTACTATGTTCCTGGCACAGCCACAAAGTCTGTGAATTGAGCAGTGCTCACCAGCATGCAAACTTGTCCACACCCTCCCAAGTGCAGCCTTCTTCCTCCCTATCCCACTGCCGCGGTTTCAGTATGGCAGGCTTGACTCTTTACCCCCCACCTCTACCACACCAGGCCACTCAGGCAGTTGGCATTAGCTAAGATAAAAATCCATTGTAAACAGAGGCTTATCTAATGCAGAAGTATTTGCATTTTGGGTTAAAGCAACCTGGAACAGTCCCAGGCATTGGGGGGTGGGGGCGGGTGGGAGGCGGAACACGGATCTCCCACCAGACTCACTCACAGGATGTCAACGGCCTCGGCTCGGCTCGAATTTATCCGCCTACAACATTAAGACGCGTGGGAGTGAGTGGCAGTAACCGATTCCCAATGTTCTCTGGGTACGATCTTTTGGGTAAAGCGACTCTTTAGTAATGCGTGTCTTAAGAAGCTCCTGAAAGTGCAATCTAGTTGCCAGCTAACGTCCCGGGAATTCTGCAATCCACTTTGGTCTGAACTAACAGTCAGAAGTGGGCCCTGTTCCAGGGGTACGAATATTAG
>CABHPQ010157511.1:0-20853 GCA_902168405.1 Peromyscus aztecus
AAGAACGGGGACCATGATCATCACTTCTGCATTTCTCGAGGTGATACTGCACAACACTTTAAGAAGACAAGTAAGTGTTGTATGGGTAAGTTAATAATCAAAAAGTGGCTAATCTAGAAATGGTGTCTGCTTTGCTTTTTCAGTACTGTGAGTTTTGAACATGTAGAGTTCCAGCGTTTCCTTATTGCTTAGATTTTGTTCAGTCTAGATTAAGCTTCTTATGGCAGAATCTGTCTCGCGCTGTCAGAAGAGGCACAGAAAAACAATGTAAATATATTAACAGTTTCAGAGATAATATAAACCCTGTGGACTCCACCTGACATGTTTCTTTGATTCTTCTCTCTTCTTCCACCTGCTTCAATCATCCTTCTTTCCATGCTGTGCATGAACAATGTGCTCTAATTTTCCTTCCTTTTTTTCCCTTTGTCATGTTGTCTCAGTAGTTTCTTATCTGTGAGTAATCATTTCTTAGTTGGAAGGTAGGGAGTTCTGTTCTCTTCATAGGTATCTTACAGAGGGTTGCATTTAAGGAAACCTCAGCCTTCCTCATGAGTCTTTCTGTGTAAGCCTCCTTAGTATCTGAGTATACCATATGTTTTCCAGGCCTCAAAATTTGCTTACATAGTATTACTCCAATTACGCCTAGAGTTACTTTTCTGTAACAATCTGGGATTTCACTCTTCCCCTCCCAGAAAAGTTAGGTTCCTAAAGGCCTTTTCTGTTGTAATCTGACACCCAAACACATACTAGTGGGAGTCAGTAGAACACCTCACACACCAATACTCGTAAGCTCTCTCACTCTTCATGTAGCATCTCTGTAGGAAATTCAGTTCTATGTATTCTAAAATAAGAGGGTTAACTTATTTCATTATATCACTTAACACATTAGCAAAAAGGACGCTGATTTAGTTTCAGTGTCTTTAGAACAGAACTCGTAACTTTTCTGTAACATATTATATACAAGCAAATTCCATATTTCATCCAACCTATATAGTTACTTCCAACAAAATCATGGGGTGGGGGTTGTTTGCAAAGCTGTCATAAATAGAAGCATTTTGAATTGCAAACACAGGTGTGGTGGCTCAAGCCTGTCATCCTGTAATCTCAGCACACAAAAGGCTGAAGCAGGAGGGTTGCTTAGTTAAAGGCCTGCCTGGGCTAAACAGGGAGCTCTAGGCCAGTATTGGTTAAAGTGTAGTGTCATTTTTTTTTTAAACGAGCTGGAGAGATGGCTCAGCAGTTAAGAACACTTGCTGCACTTCCTAAGGACCCTAGCTCAGTTCCTCGTACCCACATAAGGCAGTTCACACATGCTTGTAACTACAGCTCCAGTTATCGGATCCCACCCACCTTCATCTATTTTTGAAGTTGCCGCTAAATTTCCTGTCCCCAGTTTAGTTTGGGTTATCAATCTATGCTCTTCAATGACAAACAGAAATAATGAGGAGGGGCATAGTCAGTGCTGTCCCATTTCTGTGGTGATAATTAATGATGAATAAAAGAGAGCCAGCAGAGCTAGAATACTTTCCTACCTTTCATTTAATTAAATCCCAAGGCCAGGTCACTGTCACAGGCATATTCTTCTGGAAGATATTCTTCACTGTTTTGGTGTCAGCATCTGTTGTCTCCACTCATCAGAAATAAAAACTGAGTTATGAACATCACTGCTCTAAGGGTCTGGATTCCTCTATTGCTGAGTGTTGCTGTACCTTTTGTATTTGAATTTCTGCAGTTGGCAAGGATGGAGTTTTTCCTGAGTTTGTGCAGCTTTACTCTTTCTGTGGCTCCAGAGTTGTGTGATATGAGGGTTAGTGACTAAGGAGGCTGTGCTCATCCCTCACCAACCACTGAGTGACTGCGAGTCATTGCTTCCTGCCGCTGTGAGATGCTGTGATTATCATCAAAGGCTGAGGCTCCCCAGCTCTTGAGGTTTGTATGGTTCTGGTTAGGAGAGCCCTGGAGATCCCTGTTGTCTTTCATCAGAGAAGGAAGAAAACTTTCTTCCTTAACTTTATAATTTGGTCTCATTAGTTATAGGGCTTTGTTTAATATGCGACCTCTGATACATTTCTACAGATCCTCAGGGATTTGCTACGTGCAGAGTTCATCATGCTCACAAACAAAGCTTTCTTCTGCTCAGTGATTTTTTTTGTCTGGCAGGAAGCCCGAGTGGAAACTGGGAACCCCAGTGCTCACTGAGTTTTCTTTGACACAGATGCTGTTTTGAATAAAACTTTATTGAGCCTCCTTCCCCTTACTTCTTATTTAGAGTTTGGCCCTAGGTGGCAATGACCAGGCTTATTGGGCCTATGTAAGCCAGCTGTAACAACAACAACAAAAATAAAAATAAAAAAAATCTTGCTATGTAAATGTAGTGGAAATCTCCCATCTGATCCCCTCCAACATCTGATTAAATGTATCTACTCCTTTCCTCCAGGTGATGTCTGATTATTCCAGCTTGCATTCAGCAGGAGTCCTGTTGGATCAGTTTAGCAGGAATCCCCTTTGACCCATCATATATCTCAGTAATTTCTCATCCACAGAACTCCCTCCTGTGCCATGGCTACATCTCTGCTTTTCCATGCTGTGTAAAAAGTTGTGTCTGTGCTCCATTTTTAAGTGGATTGTTTTCTTCCTTGATGTTTTGTTTTTAGTTGTTTATATATTCTAGATACTAACCATCTCTCAGATTTATAGCTAGTAAATATTTTTCCCATTCTGTAGGCTGCCTCTTCACTCAGTTAATTATGTCTTTTGCTATACAGGATGCTTTTCTTTTTCTGAAGTCCCATTTATTAGTTGTTGGTCTTAATGCCTGTGCATTATTATTACATATGATTTTACTAGTCTCTTTTTTCACTTTTATATAAACAGTGTAGAATCTGTGATATTTCCTATATTTATTGAATACAATTAATACTACTGTTTTTAATTTTTGATACGTTTTTCCTACAAAGTTTTCTATTTATCGTGAAATAACATATAAATAATAGTTCATATTTCAATTGCAAGCACTTTAAGTTTTATATGCTTAGACCTTGGAAAAGAAAAAATACTATTGACTTTAATCAACTTGTTCAATAAATATTTTGTAAAAACCTTTTTTTTTTTTACTTTTATTGATTCTTTGTGGATTTCACATCATGCATTCTGATCCCACTTGTCTCCCTGCCCCGTAGCATCTGCACTCTGCCCTTGCAATACTCGCCAAACAAAACAAAATTTAAAACCAAATGAAACGAAGAAACATAACACAAAAACAAAACGAAGAATCTTGTCATGGTAGCTGCTGTAATGTGGCCTGTTGAGACACACAGTTTAATCTGTTCATCTTTACTTGCAAGTGTTCATTTCCAGGAGTCATTGATCTGGCTAAAGGCCTCTAGTTTCTGCTACACCACTGATATTGGGCCCTCACTGAGGCTCCCCTTGGGTTTCCTCTTGTTTTTGTCATGGGGATGCTGCTGTTTTGGATCTGGAGGTTCCTCCCATTCACAGGTTCATTTAGTCAATGGATGTTGGGGTGGGACAACTCATAGTCCTGGTTCTGAGCCTGAGTGGTAGCTGGGTTGGTCAGCCTGTTAGCTTTCCCTCATTGTACAACATATTTTAACATTTATCCTCTATTTTCCTATGTGTAAGAAGTATAGATTTCACTCATTCAAGTTATGAATCTGTGATTTATATAAAACCTAATTGAAACCAGTATGATTTTCACTTCTATGAAGAAGAATTTAACCCATGACTGCCACTTAGTACAACTGAAAGACAGTTTTATTGATTTTAAACATCTCTGAAGGTTGGGGTCGCACAGAGCAAGTTCAGACTCCATAACCAAAAGGAAACACAGGAGCATCTTTTCTAGACATTTTTCATTGCCTCATGTATTCCATCTTGGAGCTGATGCAGTCATCAACCCAGAAATGCCAATAGACATAGACGAAAAAAATAATTATTTAAGATCTTAAGTCCTAATTCCTTTTTCTGAAAACCAGAAATGTGGCAGCCTATTAATATAGAAAATTTCTGGTGATAACTATTTTACTCCAGCCAAACACCACAGAAAATACTGTCATCTCATTTTTTATTTAGGACAAGAAAAGGCCATATGAAGAGGCTAACCTACCCTTTTGAGTCTGTAACAAAGTGCCACAAGGCCCTTGATAGAGTAGTGTTAAGTAGGGCTGACTATGGACTGAAGATTCCTGCAGGTAAGTAATAATCTTTCCTCCTGATTCTGATTTCCAATTATGAGAAGTGTGGTGGAAACTGGTATTTCCACTTAAACTAGGAAGGACTCAAGAAGAGTTGGAATTTCTCCACTCCCAGAGGTGCCTGGTGAAATGGAGGTTTTTGGAGTGAGTGTCACATAAGAACTTCCTGGATGGTTAGGGTGGTATAAACAGAAACACAATGGGGAACCAGAAATAATATTCTCAGCCAGTTCTGAGAGGTCTCATTCCATCCTCATTGCCAACAGAGGCTGAGTGGGAAACTAGACTTCTAGGTCAGCTGGTAGTGAAATTCTGATTTCCCACTGTAACTAGAGTTTTCCTGCCTGGCCCACAGTCAGGACAAATCTCTCTCACCTGCCAGTCCCACAGCTGCTCAGACCCAACCAAGTAAACACAGAGACTTATATTGCTTATAAACTGTATGGCCGTGGCAGGCTTCTTGCTAACTGTTCTTATATCTTAAATTAATCTATTTTTATAAATCTATACCTTGCCACGTGGCTTGTGGCTTACCGGCATCTTCACATGCTGCTTGTCATGGCAGTGGCTGGCAGTGTCTCCCTCCACCTTCCTGTTCTCTCAATTCTCCTCTCTGTTAGTCCCGCCTATACTTCCTGCCTGGTCACTGGCCAATCAGTGTTTTATTTATTGACCAGTCAGAGCAATTTGACATATAGACCATCCCACAGTATCCCACTTTCCCTGATGGAGAGGTTCCAGAAGAAGTGAGATAAAATGAGGGATTTAAGTAAGATCTGAATTGTTATGATGTGATTATCAGGCTTCCAGTCACTCATAGTATCAACCAGAAAAGTTCAGTCAATGTTTTTAAATCTCCCATTTCTTTGGGGACATTTCTTATTTATTGAGTATATCTCAAATGCATAAACCTAAAGAAATGTACCCTAATACATGTCAAAATCAAATTTATGAAAACCAAAAGACAAATTACCTTAAAATTATTAAGGAAAAGAAAGGATTTTGGTTTGATTGTAGAATGTGTCCCATAGGCCTATGTGTCTGAATACTTGTTCACTATTGCTGGAGCTGTTATGAAAGTTTGTGGAACATTGAGGAGGTAGAGTCCCACTAGAGGAAGTAAATGTTGGCAGGACTTGGTTTGATAGCACAGCTCCACTTCTTGTCCATTATATCCTTCCTGACTGTGGATGTAATATGATAGCAACCCCAGGCATATGCCTCTATGTATTTCCATCTTCAATGGACTGCATCCCTTCAACTGTAACTGAAATAATCCCTTTCAGTAGACTTCCCATGTCATGTATTTTGTCTCAGCTACAAGAGAAATAATGCAAGAGATAAAGTAAATTGAAGTATCACAGATTTCTCATGAGGAACTGAGGATTCAAAGATAGGATTTTGCAGAGATAATTGTTTTTGTAATTGATAAGTGACATATTCTCAGGAGATCAATAAAGCATGAACATTTTCAATGGAAAATCCCAATTTCCAAGATTAACAAACATCTTCAGCTTACTAATTCTCTGAATATTAGATATAAATAACTTAAGTTTGGCACTAATTTCATTTTAAGATTGTAATAGTAGAGATGATGAACACATCAGTGAGAGATTATTAATAGCACAACACAATGCAGTTTGCTTGTCTGAAAAAGCATATGTCTTACTTTAGAACTGACAAATCTAATATTTTGCTGAGTTAAAAACTTACTCATCATAAAATAGTTACAAGTAAGGAGAATCATGACTTACTTCAAAATAGAAACTACATTTAAACTTAAAATACCAACTTAAGTCAAGGTAATTTTACGATGTATATTATCTCTAAACTGCAAATGTTTCTTCCATTCTCTCTCAGTGTGCAACTATGATCCAAGAAGATTTGGTTGAGCTTTATTGTGCATATTTTACATTATTAAATCAATATGCTTTTAAAGTTGAGTTTTTATTTACAAACAGCAAAATGAGCAGAACAGGATTGACTTGGTGGTGGAAGTGCTTGGACAGGACCAGAGTATGGTTGTCAGCAGGGGGCTCATAACTGCACATAACTCTGGTTCCAAAGGACTTGATGCCCTTGTCTGGCCTCCCTGGGCACCTGCACATACATGCCACTCACTCAAGCATACATGTACCCATACATAAAAAGAAGCCTTAAGAAATGCTAAATCCATCCTTTAAGTCACAGAGTGGAACTCACCCATGAGAACTTGTTACAGAAAAGAATGAAGGCTGCTGAAATGACAGACACTGGTTAAATATAAAGCACTGTGCATAATTATACTTTTCTTTTACTTTGTTTATAACGACTCATGTCTAGAAATACTATAACTAATTCCATAATAATTTTAACTGGATTGTGCTTAAAATGCATACTAAAATTCCAAGACCACAAACTAAAACAGTCATAAAACTTGTATTTACACAATACTTAACTTTATTTCAAATATTTCTCATCTTTTTCATGTTTATAACTTGTGACAGGTTATCAGGAATAATGTTGAAGTAGAAAGAATTTTTTTTAAAAAGATGATATAGTATGGCTTTATGAATCCTCTTGCTACTGTGTCACCAGTCAGCTTTCTTATAAAATCATCTTTTAGGCATTGCATTCAATTTTTCCTTGCATTAGTTATCTCTCAAATATAGAGATAATATTATTAATCCTCAAGTATTACACTAAATCCATAAAATGGAATTAAATATTTTATCCATATTAACTATTTGCTCCATAAAATAGAATTTAATCATTCTAGTGTTGAACTCATGTTACCAGTTATTATTATGGTTTCCATTGCATCAGAGAGCTGTATATCACAGGTGCACATATTGAAGAAATGTGTTTTGAGAATGTCAGTTGTATACAATGATTAACCTATCCTGACTTCGGGGGGTTCATGTTATTCAAAGGGTGGGAAGTGGGGGCAAATCTGGATACAGACATTTCCGCTTTATAGCAAAAGAAAGAATATGAAAATAGATGATGTTATTTTTTTTTAAAAAAGAGTGATTACTGACCAAGGGAAAGATGAGGGTAAAGGAATATACTGACCCGCAGAGATCAAGATCATCTTCACGATGGCCTTGAGACTGAACACACTATGAAATAGTTGCTACAAACTCCTCAGTCCACAGTAAGAAAATGTGAGCTCCTGCTTTCTTATAAGTATATTTTATAGATTACACATTTTATCTGTGAATTTGAAAGCACAAGTCCCAAGTACTGGGATCTTGGATGAGTCATTTCAACTTTACTGGACTCAGTTTCCTTGTCCAAAAGATGTAACTTAACCTTATTTTCCTTATTTCAAGTTTTAAAAGAGATTTAGTATGTGACAATAATATATTTATTGCATACTAGATACACAAATTATTGTGGCTTGAATCATGATCTTAGCTTCTCTTTGTTTACATTTCTCTTCACTGCTTTCCCCAAAAGGATAGTCCCAAATGATAGTAAGAAGCACAATTAGATGTGTTTCCTGAAACAGCACCCGATGGGACTACAGAACCCTCTGAGAGAGAAGCTCTTTGGAGAGAAGCAGATGCAATTCACCACCTGGGGCCAAATTTGAGGAAGGAAGCTTCCTGGTATCCTTTGGACACATCACTATGCCCAGAGTGGAGCTTCTGAGATGGACCTCAAGTCTTACTCCTGCAGAGCAGTCTTCTGAGAGCTGTCTGTGGCATGGCATGGCTACCAAAAAGCAGGACTCAGTGCCACTGTGATCTTCTTCATGTGAGTGAAGACTCCCCCTTTCTCCCACAACACTGCCTGCTCTCATTCATGCCTGGGTTCACAGCAAATCTGAGGGTGGGAAATGTAGTGGCGTTGGGTGGCTGATCATTGGGCTAACGGAAGCCTGATGCACAAACCTCTACTGTACCCTGTTCTTCCTCCAGTGTTCAGCATGTTGGTAACACGAAAAAGAAGCCTGCTTCACTCAGGGAAGGCATTTGCAAAGGATAGAATGTCTTGGAGGGGAGTGATTGTATAGAAACAATCAATTTATATTGAGCAAGATACTTAATCTACACTTATTAAATATAATGGTTCCATGGTGCTTGAAGAGAGTAATCATTGTGTGAAAAAGTTATGCTGAATTATAACACAGCAAATCTGTTCTCTAGTCCTGCTTTGGTTTGACTTCAAAAAAGTTACCTCTGTTGAACTTTCTTGCCTAGTCTACAAAACATTCGAAAATCCTTCCACCTCCACTGTACATTTTAATAGGCAATGTATTTGTGTTTGTCTAAATGTGTATTCTCAGGTATAAGGTCAGGATGAATGAATACATGGTGCATGAATTTTCAAACTTGCCTATATGTGAATATATGTGCATTCATTAGATAAAAGTACAACTTACTTGCAGTGTGGTGATTTGTAGAAGATGTGTAACACATAGTTTGAGTGCATCATATAAAATCATGTGTTCCTATATTTGCCTACATGTACTTAGACATAACGGAGTTTATGTTAATTTGAATGTAGTAATATACACGGATATGTATAGCGTGGACCTATACATGACTTGTGTCTAATGCAGCACATAATTTTCTAAAGTTTAATTACAGTTAGTCAGAGATTCTTTTGTATGTGTATTCCTGACAGGCACACAGAGAAGAGAATCCCTCTCACCTGCATCTAAAGAGGATAGATATCTGCTGGCATGGTGGAAGGAGTCAACAGAATCACCAGGACTATCATTCAGAATGGTACAGACCAACGCCACCTGCTGGAATGGCTTTGTCTTCCTGGGCTTCTCTAGCTTTGGGGAGCTTCAACTTCTGCTGTTTGTCTTGTTCCTCTCTTTGTACCTCGTCACCATCACCAGCAATGTCTTCATCATCATAGTGATCAGGCTGGATAGCCATCTGCACACGCCCATGTATCTCTTCCTCTCCTTCCTGTCCTTCTCTGAGACCTGTTACACATTGGGCATCATCCCGAGGATGCTCTCTGGCCTGGTTATGGGGGGACAGGCTATCTCCTTTATGGGATGTGCTACCCAGATGTTTTTCTCTGCTTCGTGGGCTTGTACCAACTGCTTCCTCCTGTCTGTCATGGGCTTTGACAGGTATGTGGCCATTTGTGCCCCACTACACTATGCCAGCCGTATGAGTCCCACCCTCTGTGCCCAGCTAGTTGGCACCTCCTTCTTGAGTGGATATCTTTTTGGATTAGGAATGACACTTGTCATTTTTCGCCTCTCATTCTGTGGTTCCCATGAAATCCAGCACTTTTTCTGTGACACACCTCCAGTGCTAAGCCTTGCCTGTGGGGATACAGGACTAAGTGAGCTGGGAATCCTCATCCTCAGTCTTCTGGTCCTCTTGGTCTCCTTCTTCTTAATTACTGTCTCCTATGCCTACATTCTGGTCGCAATCCTGAGAATCCCGTCTGCTGAGGGACGGAGGAAAGCCTTCTCTACCTGTGCCTCACATCTCACAGTGGTCGTTATTCACTATGGCTGTGCCTCCTTCATGTACTTGAGGCCCAAAGCCAGCTACTCTCTTGAGAGGGATCAGCTAATTGCTGTCACCTACACGGTGGCGACCCCTCTTCTCAATCCTATTGTTTATAGTTTAAGAAATCGGGCTGTGCAATCAGCTCTAAGGAATGCTTTCCGAGGGAATTTACTAGGTAAAGGATGAAGGCTAGTCCAATGACACTCTCCTTTGTGTAAGCAGGTCCTAGACACAAAAGAATCCCTGATTTATGCTGTAATTAAACTTTAGAAAAGTTTTGCATTAGATGCAAGCATGTATAAGTCCACCCTATACATGTCTGTGTATGTTATGGATAACCATTCATTACATTCAAATTAACATAATGTCTAAGTAAATGCAGGCAAATACGGGAACACATGATTATATACATATCTCAAATTATGTATTACACATCTTCTACTAATTACCACATTGCAAGTAAGTTGTAATTTTATGTAATGAATGCACCATTCAATCTAATGGGCCAAATATTCCAAAATTTTGGCAAAACTGCTTGTACCTCAAAGCCCACATCTCTCCTCTGCCTTTCCTCCTGCAATACCTGAAAGGATAAGCCAGGATTTCCTGCTCTGCTGGCTGTTCTCAACCCACAGTGAGCTGAAAATCTTAATATTCACCTTCAGTCTCATATATGCCACTCCCAATGGTCAAAATTCAATAAGAATTTTCTTAATTCATTAAGATCATTACAAATTTCCCAGCTGAGCTAAAGAAGATGAGGGAATTTCAGAGTGTTTAAGTTCAAGACAAAGATGTCAGGAACCAGGTACATTGTAGAGAGTTGTAACATGATTGCACAGTGAGAATATTTGACCAATAATGTTCTTCTAAAGTCTGAAACTCAGCATGTAACAGTCCCGGAGATGCCAGGCAGACAGAAGCCCTGCTGCTGTTTTGCTTCTCACTCCTCAACCCAGCTCTTATCTTTCTGACTTTGCTGTAGAACGATTTATTTTGCCTGCTCCACCTTCCACCTGTAGTGTTCTAGATATGTTCTGCTGGGTATTGTTAGGAATAAACAAAAGTGAACTCCCACAGTGCCCTGGCAGGAGTGTGTGAACACCAGCTCCTTAACTAGCTGTGCTAAGCTGGGTAAGTCACTTAACTTTTTCAGCCTCAATGCTCTCATTTGTAAAATAGTTATCATCTCATACTTTCGTGTTGGTGACTAAATATGTTGTACATAGATAAAGAATTTATCAATATGCTTGAGTCAGTCATTTTTTAAATAAATGTAAACTGCCACTTTTAATAATGCAGTCTGGAGAGTGATATTGACTTTTAGTCCATGGAAGGGCTTACTCTAGGTGAGGAGCTGTGAAGGCTTCATACCTAAGGTAGCAGCATATGACCTTGTTCCTAAAGAGTGGGTGGAGCTGGGCGTCTTTAATCCCAGCACTTGGGAGGCAGAGCCAGGTGGATCTTTGTTAGTTCGAGGTCAGCCTGGTTTACAGAGTGAGATCCAGGAAAGGCGCAAAGCTACACAGAGAAACCCTGTCTTGAAAAATCAAAAAAAAAAAAAAAAAAAAAAAGAGTGGGTGGAACATTTCCTAAACTGACTGGGACCTTCAGAGAAGATAACAGAATAACAGAAGCTGGGCGATAAGACACTGTGAATATGTAACAGAGCTGATTGAGGGTGAGAAATGTTTTACCCATGATGGGGGGTGTTGTTGAGGGTGGTCATCAGTTGAGCACCTCACTTCAGGTAGCATCCTTTCACCAAGAGGGAGATAGGACACAGTAAACGGAGCTGAGAGGTATCTGTGAACTGACTTAGAAAGATTAACCCATGAGCAGGGAGGATGGAGTTTTATCAGAGAAAATAAGAAGCAAGGGGATGAGGAAAGAGTCACAGCTATCACCCTAGAAGGGAAGGCTGAAGGCTGAAGGAAGCTTTGAAAAGCTAAGCTCCAGATCTGCCAGACTTATGAAAAAGATGGAAGTATGAGTGACCTGAAAAATGAATGTAGACAGACAGGACAATTTTTTTTTCCTTAAGGACTTTTTAAAATTCATTTTACATACCAACCACAGATCCCCCTCCCATCCCCCCCCCCAGCCTCCCCTAACTCCCCATCCTCTCCCCAAAAAGGGTAAGGCCTCCCATGGAGAGTCAGCAAAGCCTGGTACATTCAGTTGAGGCAGGACCAATCTCCTCCCACCCTGCATCAAGACTGAGCAAAGCATCCAATCATAGGTAATGGGGTCCAAAAAGCCAGCTCATGCCCCAGGGATCGGTCCTGATCTCACTGCCAGGGACCCCTCAAACAGACAAAGCTATGCAACTGTTTCCCGTATGCAGAGGGCCTAGTCTGGTCTCATGCAGGCTCCACAGCTGTCAGTCGAAAGTTCATGAGTTCCCACAAGCATGGTTCAGTCAGATATGACAATTTTAAGACAGGAGCTTATACTCATTTTTGATGATCTATTATGTCATACACCTCCATTGTAAAGATTTTGGTTATTTATAACTAATTTAAATATTGGCAACCGACTATTTTCAGGGTATGTTCTGATTGCTGTATTTCACTCTAGTTAATGGCCTAGGGCAAATATTATAAAAATACATATCATTTTCAAATATCTTTATTTGTAACCAAAATTATTATTTTTCTATTAAATTTTTTCATTTATTTTATGTATCAACCACAGTTTTCCCTTCCTTCTCTCTTCCTGTTCCCTCCCCCCACTTCCTGTGTACTCCCCCACTCCACCTCCATTCAGAAAGGGGCAGGCTTCCCATGGGAGTCAACAAAGCATGGTATATCAAGTTGAGGCAGGACAAAGCTTCTCCCCTCTGCATCAAGGCTGATGAGGCATCCCACCTAGAGAATAGGTTCCAAATAGCCAGCTCATGTTCCAGGGACAGGTCCCGATTCCACATCTAGGGGCCCCCAAAACAGAGCAAACTACACAACTGTCACCCATATGTGGAGGCCTAGGTTGGTCCCATGAAGGCCCTGTAGCTGTTGGTCCAGAGTCAGTGAGCTCTCACTAGGTCAGGTCAGCTGTCTCTGTGGGTTCCCCCATCATGATCTTGACCCCTCTTGATTGTACATTCCCTCCTCCCCCTCTTCAGTTGGCCTCCTGGAGCTTGGCCTAGTGCTTGTAACCACAATTATTTTAACTGGCTCATGTGATGAGATTTTTCCAAAAATTAAGACGGGGTTAATTTCTACTCAAGTGGAAGAACTGAGACTTAGTATAGTAAGTAATGGGCGATATTCATGGTGAGGGACTCTGTGTAAAATGCTATGTTATTCACTAGGCAAAAAAGTTACCTAAGAAACATATCTGTCCTGAAAATACCTAGATATAGTACCATATCCTCTTGGACTTTCCCCTTAATTCATAAGTTCTGAACAATTTCCCTGATTCTTAAGAGAAGACAAAAATGAATAAACACAAGCATCGTTTGTATCATATGAAAATGTAAGAGTATTCAGGGATTTAGAGCACAAGAAGATACTCTGATATGCCAGAATTGTGTCTTTCTGAGAGTAGAAACATCCACTCTAATGGTAAAATACGAAAACAGGAAAAGAAGTTTTGTGTTATCTTTATGTGGTTCTGCTTCACAGAATAAGATAAAATGGCACACTTTTTTTATTTTCAAATTGTAAGGATTTAAACACACTCTAAAGCTACAAATTGTAAATCATCTTGAATTTTATTGGCTACTTTATTACTGTCCTTCTTCACAGCATAATTAACTACCTGTATTTAGTAATAATATGGTTCCCAAAATGCAGAAGCACAATTTTAGTTAAGTTTCCCCTTTAAAAAGAAATACTTCTATAATCAGAATGCAGAAAAATACTAAAGGTGTGCAGAATACATGTGTGTGAGCACACACATATGCACATACACACACACACACACACACATACACACACACACACACACACACACAGTAAAACCTTAGCACCCGAATTAGAGGCTAGGTATATTCAAATTATCCTATAGCTGTCTGTCCTCTCTTTGCAACATCTCCATAAACTTGATAAAATTTTTTGATTCTGCAATAAGTGTAAAACACACACACACACACACACACACACACACACACACACAGCATCATCTTTCCTTCTTCCATACTTGTTTGTGCTTCTTATCCCTCACACTTCCTGCCACAGTATGACCTGTGTCTCATAAGAATCTGCTTATCAGTTGCCAAAGAATGAATTGGTGAAGCCGACATAGTCATAGCCAGCAGGTTGACTTCGACCCCGTGGGTCCATATATTGCTGCATGTGTATGGTGCAGAATGACACTTGTTCTGGGGTTAGAGCCTGAAAAGAATGGAAAGAGAGAAATGCTGTTACAGAAATCCAACACTAGTTGTCTCTGTGGGTTCCCTACCTGTCCTAACTAAACACAGGAGGTGGAGGGACTCCAGGAGAAGCAGCCTTGTTCCTATCACTCTCCTCTCTCAAAAATTTATTACTTCCAATGAATTAAAAACGATTCGAATTTCTACCTGAGTCTTTCTTCATATCCCCTTTTTTAAAGGTTTTCGAGAAAAAGATGAATAAGTGACATATTATGTTTCATTATGGCGTTTCAAATACAATTTGATTTTATTGATCTCGCCCTCGCCCATTCTTTTCCACCACCTTCCTGCTTGTCCTGTACCCTTCCATCCCGACAGTCCTCTATGCAGTTTATGTGTTGTCTGTGTTCTGTCTGTCCCCACTTCTACTTCAAACCCTCTTTCCCCCTCTGCAGTTCGCTTTCTAGTTTCTTGGTCTATACCTACTCATACCCAACCTACATACATGCTTACAAACATCACCATTTAGTGTTCCAGTATGAGAAAGAATATTCAGCATTAGTCTTTCTGAGTCCTGATTACCACACTTAATACAATAATTTCTAGACTCATCAATTTTGCTGCAAGCTTCATATTTTTTCTTATGGTCCTATATATATATATATGAAAATGGAAAAAGATGATATATATATATGTATATCACATTTTTTTCATTATCTATTCAATAGTCCATGAGCATCTGCAACTTAAATATTTTTATTTTCTAAATTTGACTTATTAGGTAGAAATGATAATAAATTGTTGAAAACTTGAGTTGCATACTTTGAACTGACCATGATAGTCAGTAGTAAACCTTTAGAAGGTTTTGAGTTGGAGCAAGGTAAATGATTTAACTGAAATAAGTGATACCTTGTGAAAGAGGAGGCCTGAGGCAACACAGTGGGTATATGTGTGGGAGCTTATGGAGGAAACAGCCAAGGCTAAGATGACCCAAACCAAGGTTACAGTGTCAACACAGAAGAAGCAGCAATGAGAATCTCACCTGTTTCATGTCTTCCTTGGTAATATAGGCCTTGCCCTCTGCCAAGGCTTGGAATCCACTTTCTATGTCATCACAGGTCTTGATGTTTTCTGACTCCTTGTCAATCAGGAATGATGTGTAGTCCTCCAGAGAAACATAGCCTTTCCTGTAGGAGAAACAGCAAGAGCTGAGCCTTCTCAAGACAAGAAAGTGTATTCCTTCCATCCTGCGCAGTATCTCAGGTCTCAGGGGCAGGGGGAAGCCAGATCCTCTGTAGTTCTCTTTCGAGTAGGCTCTGTGACACTTGGGTTCTGCTCTCCACTCTGACCCCCTATCACCCTCTTACAGACACACACTCAGTTTCTGAGACTCCAGAAGTGCCTATATGGGTCACCAGCCATGTTTCCTTGGAATTTCCTATCAGTGCAAGTGCCCAGATAATAGTCCTTTGTCTTCCTCCATCTTTAGAATCAGAAAGAATTAGTTCATTGCTCTTACTTGGCTCTGTAATATCTACCACAAGCACAAAAGACTCCACCATAAACTGTGGCCTTTGAATTACTAATTTCCCCTTAAGAGCTCATGGACAAGAGAGGATTCTTCTCTCAAGTCCCTCTCTCAGAAACAGCTGAAATTTAGAGAATAAACATAATCGCCAGTTGAGAAAATTGTTGTGCTTGGGACTAAGTTAGGGACAGTGCCATTTACTTCTGAGCCAATCTCAAAAGCAAATAAAGCTTCCCAATTGTCTTATTTGCCTATTTTCAAGCAAGTTAATTTTGTGTTCCATGGACTATTTCACTCTATGTTAATCTCCAGTCAAGTCCCAACCTTTAGCCTCTTCTTCTTACCTCCCTGGATCCACAGCATTCAGGAATTTCTCAAACTTGGGCTCAGGTTCACCTTCCTCTACCATAGGCAAGTAGTAATTGAGTCCTCTCAGGCAGGACCGGAACTCTTTATGAGTCAAACGCCCTGTTAAATTCTCATCAAAGTGTCTGAAAAACAAAAATATTTTTTCAAGCTCAAGAAAGATCCATGTAAGAACAGAACAGATCAGGTCCTGTTGTATTGACTGGATCTTTAATGCATGCCATAAGATTGCTGGAAAATAGAGTAGAGAATCTATCTGTAGATCTCTGTGTTTTGTTACACCCAGTAAAGGGAGGACTAACATAAAGCATTGAATATTCTTCTCTCAAGTTCTGCCCTCAGAAACAGCTGAAATTCGCAGAGCAAACACAATCACCAGTTGAGCAATGTTTTAAAGGCATGTTTTACTTTTAAAATCCAGGGGTCTCATAGACTGATGTTAATTAACATACCTAGACTAGATCTTCACTAAAGATCCCATCAAGACACATAGGGGGAAGGGCATTATTTGTAAACTTATTCTGAATTTTCTAGAAGGACCACCCAACTATGAACTTATACTCACTTATATGTGGTACTAAACTCCTTCAGTGTCTCTTCACTCACACCTATGGTGTCCCTGGAAGGAAAAATATGAGTTAACTCTGGAAGTAAAACAGGAAATTTCAAAAGACTGTCATATGAATGGTAGAAGGAATTTATTGAACAATGTATTACTTGTGCTATCTAGTTCAGAGGTTGCCAAGCTATGCTCTAGGAGCCATATGCTCCAGGAGTCTAGCCTCCTCCTGTTTCTAAACAGCCCATGTGCCAAGAATGGTTTAAAATTTCTTTATAGTTGAAAACAATAAAAATATTTTATGAAGCATGAAAAACAGGTGAAATTCAAATTTCAATGACTACAAATAAAGTTTTATTGGAACACAGCCATGTTCATTCAGCTACAAATTTTCTTTGGCTGCTTTCCAGTACATTAGAAAAATTGAAAAGCTTCAACAGAAATTTAATGGTTCAAAAAGGCTTAATTATTTATAATGAGGTAATTTACAGAAGGTGATTGTCAATTTCTAATGTACAAAAAAAAAATACTTCCAAAGACTATTGAGACAGAAAGCTTCTGTGATAGGTTTAATTTATCTAGGAAAGACTAATTTCTTCCCTTATATGCCATTAGTCCGTAGTTTGAACCTTCCATTCTAGATATTATATCTTCAATAGAATTTTATCAAAGGGAATGGTTTCTGAAAGATCATAAGATATTAAAGGGACCCTGAAAACTGGATGGAGGACTTGTGTCTAGAAAGAGGATGTGTACATACACAAGGAGGGGTACATCTCTTATTTCATAGTAGACCCCGGTATAAAGAGAAATAGCCCGGTGGTGGAGCAGAAAGGAGAGAATATTGGTATGGTAGGGTAAGCATAGCATCTCTAAGCATCTCTTTATTAGGTGTCCTAAGGCCAGCCTAGTTAAGCTGCAACATCTAACACCACCTGCACCTCTCCCTGCCCTGGGTTCAAACCATCATTACTTGGCCTGGATCTGTTGCTCCAGATTGTGTTGCATTCGCATCCCCAACTGGTGCAGCTGATCCCACTGTTGGGCCAGTCCGATGGTGCTGTATTTGATGTCAAGGATCAGAGCCTCTTCCATGCTGTCTCCCAGGTCTTCAGTCTTAGTCAGATGTCGCTTCATTGCCTGGATCTCTTTTTGCTTCCTCTGGAAAAAGAAAAAGAGGAGAGGCAGTCAATCAAGCCACCAGTTACAACCTAAAAGGTAGGGGAGAAGAGGCTGAATTTCCCTAATTTGTTCATTTTCAAAGTTTCATGGTTCTCTATGAAACATGAACGACTCAGGAAAAGTACTTCACTTTCACAATCACCCCTTTGTAAAACAGTAAGAAGTCTACAAGAGATGATGTCTGTCATCCTGGAACTCAGACACCCCCAGCTCCAGTCATTGCACTGTGAATTGTGCCCATCATTCGCTGGGGCTGAGCTGTCTGGCTCATCTAATGCCCTCAATGTGTCCACTTCCCAGACACCCTCATCAAAAGGGATGATGGGCTGCTGTTGCCATCCAAGGACATTATGCAAAATTTTTCTACATTTTTCCATAGCATTCCAACAAGGGGGAACTATTCACCGAGGAGTCAATGGGCAATGTGGCTCTGAGGGATTGGTGAAAACTTCAATGTTATAAAGCAGATTAACTCTGCTTGACATGTTATTCTTCTCTCATTAAGAAAATTTATATATTTTTTTTAATCCTGGAAAGAGGCAATAAAGTATACAAGCCTGAGAAATACTTCTAACTCACTGCTTTCCTCAGTTGGAAAGAGAAGATTTACATTTAGTTATACCATTTGACCACTTTTGGTTAAGTGCACCAGCAATCTTTAATGTATATGTTAGCTCAGTTGGATTGTTGCAGAAACTGACATGCAAAGATTTAATTAAGCTGAGGCCTGTATCAATAATGTGGTGGTCTATAGTTACAATACAAACTGACATCTGAGTAGGACTACAACCTTGGTTTCTTGACCTTAGGTAACCTCTACCAAAAATATCACTGGGTTGCTTCTATGTGGTTTTCCCCACGCTTTTTAAAATTCAAGCAGTGTCTTCAGCTAGTGAACAAACATTACTCACTTTATTTGCTTCAAGTTGAGATTCCAGAGTTCCAGTTTCCTTGAGCAACGATCTAATTAAGAATCAAAAGAAAACATTATTTGTTATAACAAAAATCCGTATTTCACAGACCCATTAGCTTAAAGCCTCTGCAGTTCATTGTTTCTGCTTCTTTCAAGTTACATAGAATCCATAAAATAAAGTTTCATGAAGCCAAATTTTAATAAACAAGCCTTCTAGCTGTCAATCTTTCTAGATAGATGAAAAGGAAAGTAAAGCCAAGCCTAGCTCTTCTGTGTCTAGAGGAAGGTGTCACACGTCTTTCTTAGTTCTACTCTCCCTTGGTATCCATGGGGGGTCTCTATGGTTACCAACATAATGGATGCTGCAGTTACAAAATGGAAATGTGGCACGCAGTATGTCCATATAATCTATATTGCTTATAATACCTAATATAATTTAAATAGTTGTTAGGTATTTTGAAGAGAATGATGACAAAATATATGTTTATATATTCAGTAGAGACACAGCTTTTTTTGAGTATTTTCAGTCCATAGTTGTTGAACATATAGATATGGTACCCATTGGATAGGAAGGTTTTATTCTATACATTTAAGACATGTGAGAGAGGTACCACCTACTACGAGTGCAGGGCTACGAGTCAATATGAGTTTTTATTCTTGCTCTATATCTTTAATTAGGAACTACCAGATTATGATGAGATAGGATACCTCTGCCCCAAAGTTATCTTAACTAATTATTCTAGGACAATATAAGAAAACAAACATAATTATAGAAAATACTGACCCATCCAGAAAATAAGCCCTGGACATGATGGAGTGGAACAGGAATCATGAGAGAGAAAAAAAGGAAGACATATGTTAGCACAAATAATGATTCCATTTCTTCATGTTGATGAAACATTTTAAGCCTGTTTTGGTCACAAAATAGGAACCCATACACCCACATGCTGACTTCAAATCCTCTGGTACTCTGGGAAACTCAGAGACTTTGTGAAGCTCCCCTCTTTGGGAGAAAGAGCACTCATAGCAATCAGTATGCTGAGTCTCTAGCATACATTACGGAGTTTACATAAAGGAAATAAAACCAGGGCAAAGGAGGATGCACTGATTCATACGGCCTCAGTCAGATGTATGTTTTTAGATAAAATTCAATTTTTCTTCTTCTAGAAGCATTATTATGGATTATCCAGCCAACACGAAACCTCGAAATAGCACATTAGTGACCTACCTAATGGACATAATCTTCATACCTTAACCATTTATTCTAACATATTACACTTTTTATGTATCCTCTTTTCCTGGTCATTTACTCAGAAGATGTAATACACATTATCTTCACGTACATCTTGCATATAATAAATGAAATTAGGCTATATTACACTACTCCATTCTCATTATGGTTTTAGTTGGCAGGCAACATAATAGCTAAGCAATAGGTGCTCACAGTACATTCTGATTTTGGTCATTTCAATAAATACATATGTGACCTTGAATAAGACAATTTATCTATGTGAACTTTCCACACTTGAAAGCAGAGGTAATAAGATACACTCTGCACTTTTCAAGGTCGCTCTGACAGTTAAGTATGAGAATGGCTGTTGAAGTACTTTATAAAGTGTAATGTGGCATGCCGTCACAGGACTATTGTTTTGAAGTGTAAGTGTACATAATAGGAGGGGAAGTATGAATATCAAGAAGTAAATAAAAAGGGTGGGTGAGAATAATGGACATAATATGGAATTGTGGAAGTCGTTCAATACAAATATAAAGCAGAGTCGAAATACGGTGATGGGGACAGAGTACCTAACACTTCCTCCTACAACATAGCCATCCCTACTTCAAACAGCATGTGTGTGTGTGGGGGGGGGGGTCTTGGTTTGGAGAGAGCACAGCGTACCTGGTCTCCTGGATCCACTGAAGGAAGGCACTGGCACTCTGCTCAAACTCCTGGCACATTTCAAAGTTCTTGATCTGCCTGGCCTCTTCTTTCTGCAACTCCTGCTCCCGCTCCTACAAAGTGACAAAGAGAAGAGCTGGTTCACGTGGAAGGGCTTTGTTTACCAGAAAAGAACTATTTAGTAGGAATAGGTGCACATTTCTATTCCAATGCTAACCTGTTTTCCATGGGTGCACATCGATGTATGTATGTATGTATGTATGTATGTATGTGTGTATGTATGTACATATATATGTATGAGTGTATGTATGTGTGTATCTGTCTATCTATCTATCTACCTACCTATCATCTATCTATCTATCTATCTATCTATCTATCTATCTATCTATCTATCTATCTATCTAT
>CABHPQ010157511.1:33893-54088 GCA_902168405.1 Peromyscus aztecus
CTTTCTTTCTTTCTTTCTTTCTTTCTTTCTTTCTTTCTTTCTTTCTTTCTTTCTTTCTTTCTTTCTTTCTTTCTTTCTTTCTTTCTTTCTAGATGGTTAAAAGAATTAAGAATATCAAATCAAGAGCTGGAGAGATGAGTCAGCTATTAAAAGCTAGACTCACAGCCAAAACAGCAAGAATAGCAGTTTGAGGTGGAAAGAATTGGAAACAGTTATAGATGAAAAATGGGGAGGGGGACATTTTGTAATGGCCATTTTGAAAATGTGAATATTATGATACTATACTGTAGCTCTTTTTAAATGTGAATATATTAGTATTAGATTATATTAACAGGTTATATTAATTAGATTATATTAACACAATTAGAATATATTCAATAAATGATATATAGTTTCTCTGAATTATTAATTCTAAGGCATGTACATCTTTGGTTTTCAAAATAAAAGGCTTTGATAGTGCACAGTCACACTCTAAGTACTTGGGAGGCTGAGTTAAGAAGATTGTCATGAGTTTGAGACCAGCCACTATTGCATGGTGAGTCTCTGTCTCACAAAACCAAAACCCAAAAAATAATTAATAAAGTTTAAGTTTTAAAAAGAGAATCCTTTGGGAATATTTGATATGAAATATTAAAATGTTAGAGCTTGTACAGGGCATGTTACAAATTATGTTTTTAGATAAAATGATGATAATTTGAGACATTTGGCCTTCAGAAGTTAAATGTTTTCCTGCAAATCTAAGTCTTCCTTTATGATCTCACGTAGAAGTGATTCATCTCCACACAGAGCTCTTAGCAAAGTCACTGTATGTAAGATTATGAAACAGACTCAAAGTCATCAGAACATTACTGTTCTGTGAAGGCTTTCTCCACAGTTGCCCAAGCACACATTAACTAAAGACCACACATAGAACTTGTTAATTTCTTTATTCACAAAACCCAATAAAGATAGCCTTAAAGGATGCCTCTAAATGTGGAACTGTTCTGTTAATAGACATGTTAAAATCCTTCTTTTCCTAAAATTATGTATTTTGGACCTGTAGCCAATTCAAGACAAATGACTATTAATTTTTTCATATTAATGGAACATTGATACTTGATAAAATCTTTAGAAAAAATCTATATACCCTGTAAGGACTCACACCTATAAGGAAAGATCTTTCACTGATGTCTTCTATGCAGTCAGCACACAGGTTAAGTTCTGAATTCTGCTTTCATCCTTGATTGGCTCCATGACTTGAGACAAGTCAGATCTTGTTTTCTCATATCAAAATTAACAGAAGCATCCACATTTCACTAGCCCAGGAGACAGGTTCTAATTTCACAGGTGAAAACACCACATTCTTAAGGAAAGATTCAAATGATAGGGATGACACAATTGACCCATCCTGCTTTTTCTTTACCTGAGTAGCAGCCAGTGTGTCTCCAGAATCCCCCCGGCTGACCGTAGCATCTTTTTCGCTCAGCCAGGCTTCCTCTTCCTCTGCGTTCTCCATGAACTGCAGATACTGAAGAGACTCTTCCAACTGTGCCCCTCTGTGACAAGGCAGTTAGCCCAACAGGAGTAGGAAGGAACAGGTCAACTGTGGAGCTACAGCAGGTTTCCCCACCCCAGAAAACCATTGGTTCTCAGGACAGTCACAGCTTAAGTGGGCAAGAACACACTCTACATGCTTATTGGTCAGTGGTGCTGATCCCCCATGATGCAGAAGAGACTAGTACCCTCGAAGTTTATTTTGCAATAGCATTGAAACTTTGATGAATGAAGGAAATCCCACCCAAACAAAAGTCTCAGTGCAGTAGACACTCCTTAGTAGGCTCCCCTTGTCAAGTACTATCTTTCCTCTTATCTGATGAAAGTACTGCAAATCCAGAAAAGATCCTTGTTTTTCAAAAATATTTATTTTTTAAAATTTATATGCATGTGTGTATGCCTAAGTGATACCTCTGGGCTGGTATTCCAAAGTGCTATAAGAAAGCAGGCTGAGCAACCATGGGGAGCAAACTAGTAAGCAGCACCCCTCCATGGCTTCTGAATCAGCTCCTGCCTCCAGGTTCCTGTGCTGCTTGAGTTCCTGCTTTTACTTCCCTTAGTGATGGAATGTGATGTGGAACTGTACGCTGAAATAAATTCTGCACTCCAAGTTGTTTTATTTTATGACAGAGGTAGAAATATTAACTAAGACAGTATGAATGTACACCAAGTGTATACCAGTGCCTGTGGAGGCCAGAAGACAACACTAGATCCCCTGGAACTGGAATTACAGATGGTTGCCAAGCATCCAATTATGGATGCTGGGAACTGAACTTGGGTTGTCTGCAAGAGCATCAAGTGTTCTTAACTGCTGAGCCATCTCTCCAGCTCTGGTAAATTCCTCTTATTCCTCAGAAAGAACTGTCTGCCTCCATAGCCACCAGAGCAAAGGTTCATGAAGGACTTGGTTTTTGAGTGGGAATTAATAAAGTAGATTAGGGTCTGTAGGCCATGTTGAGCTGAAACATAAGCTTCCTTCAAACAACAGTCTAATTCTTCAAACACAGGAACCTCATTGGGATTTCTATTGTCCAACTCACCTGGTCTTGGCCAACTCTTTGAGCTTTTCCCAATGTTGAACAAACTGAGTCAGCCGCTCCTGGATCTCCTCTTTCCCTACAGCAGACTTGTCTTTCAGACTCTCTGCTGTATCCAGCACATTCTGAAGAACACATATTCCACATTCTATCATTCTATAATCTCCTCCTCTCAGTCAGTCATAATTCATAGCAAAGGATCTAGTCTTTCCTAGCATCAGATTATCCATGTGCTCCTGGGACTTGAGGTGGTCCCGGGATCCTGGGAATACGAAGAAAGCTATAGCAATATCTTCCATGCTAAGCTTTCCCAAATATTTTGACAACCATCCTGAAAACCCAGTAGGCTACTCCTTTTATTCTGCCTTATGGGTTATTCACAATCACAGGGGGACTGTACTGCCAGTTCAGAACCAGAGTTATCTTTTCCAGGCATCTCAACCCACATTCCAATTGTCAGTGACTGTCCATCAGTGTCAGAATTAATCATTCCAGGAAAGATCTTGGCATCCTGTTTAGAACCTCCTATTCCGAGGACACAAAATAAACACAAGAAAAGAATTCCCATGATCTAAATGAGGTATAGCTATGTCTGAACACTGCTTTTGCATTTTACTGTATTGATTTATCTAACTACGATGTGAAAAACTGCTTCTAGGTGATTTCTATCCCTTTTAGGTCTGGCATTCAATTCCTACCTGGACAGCAGGTTCATGGGCCACCAGCTCTCCCTCTAGGCGTTTGTGTTTCTTCAGTAAGTTCTGAACACTCTGAAGGTCCCTCCCATAGTCTTTTGAGCTCACTCGTAACAACTTTTCCCTGAGACCCAGGAAGAAAATGGAAAAATCAAAGGTTAGATATCTCTGAGACCAACCCAGAGGAATAGGTTTCTAAGTGTATGTATGGTGAAAGCTGGGAGATTCTGACGAACTCTACAACTGTGGTGGCAAGTTTTATGTCCACTTGACACAAACTGGAGTCATTGGGAAGAGAGAATCTCAATTGAGAAAATGCTCCTACAGCACTGGCCCATGGGCAAGCCTTTGGTGCATTTTCCTGATTGCTGATTGATACAGGAAGGTCCAGTTCTCTGTGGGCTATGAAGAACGAGCAGCACACACTCATTGTCTCTGCCATCAGCTCCTGCCACCAGATTCCTGACCTGTTTATGAGTTCCTGTCCTGCCTTCCTTTGGTGAAGGACAGTGCTGTTGAACCGTGAGCTGAAATAAACCTTTTCCTCCCCAAGTTGCTTTAGAACAGGGTGTTTTATCAAAGTGATAGAAACCTTTACTGATCCAGGAACCAACACCAAAAAGATAAGCAGTGGAAGAGAATTTCAGAAAACTTGAATTATATCAGCAAAATTAAAATAACATACCAACATCCACCATGAATATAGTTGTAACAGCCTTCCCATTGGTACTCTAGAACAAATATTAATGTTCCCTTCTTTAAAACTATAAAAATTATATTACTTTCATTATTTTTGTATATTAACATCAATAACAATATCTGGGAATATAGCTTAGTGGTGGAGAACTTGCCTTGTTTGTACAAAGTCTTGAGTTTGATCTTTATCATTACAAACTACATAAAATGTTTGAACACCAAAAGGTTATAGTATTTTATGACTACTAAAAGGTCCTACTTGACACTGCATAAACCATGCTTCCAGTTAATTGATTTGTTACTTGTAAGAATCTGCAGATTGGCAGATGAGAAACTCAAGAAACAAAGTAACTATGAAGCAGGCAAAAAATATTGATTTGTTAAGAATTTCTTAGCCTATTTAAAAGGATGGGAACAGCAGTAAAACTATGACAGATAATGTGACTGCTTGGTGTCATGTATTATGTAACATGGAGAAGGGGCTCAGTGGTTAACGGCACTTGCTGTTCTTGCAGAGAACTGGTTTCTAGCTCTCGTATCTGGAGGCTCAACAACCACCCGCATCTCTAGCTCCAGGGAAATCTGTGTTCTCTTCGGGCCTCCATGCCACTTGCATGTAAGTGCACATACACACAGACATAGTCATGTGCACATATATAAAAACAAATAAATCTTAAAGGGAAATGATAACGCAGTGGTGTGGTCTTCTACATAAGCTGCAAAGGGTCATCTATCCATGCCCTACAATTTGATGTACTATTTAAAACAAATGTGTATGGTGTCTGAATTTTATTCCCAGAGTATGGATGAACTACTCCTCCTATCTCCCTCTGTACTTGATTTCCTGCCTGTATCGACTGAAGGTGCAAAGTGAAACCAATGTTTACTTTCAGTTAAGGCAGAGGTTTAAAAGTATTATCAACATGCAAATCAATTACATAAAATGAGTCTGTTTGGTGTGTTCTCCAGTGAGGTGGTGATACATACTCTATCCAGGCTTCCTCATCATCCAGGTCTTGGAAGAACTGGAACAAGGCATAGGTCTCTTTCAGTTTTTCATGGTGTGCAGCTGCCAAGCTCTGGACATTTTTGAAGCGCTCATTGACACCATTCATTTTTTCTTCTATCTGGTCAATGTTGAAAGTTCCACTGGAGATCAGTTCCTCAGCCAGATTATTCAGATCTTTGAGAGGGTCCTAGAAAATCCAGCATGCTTAGTGAATGGAGTATGGTGTTATACAGACCTAGACTTCAGTGGTTCTGTTTCCTTGACTAGGTTCAATAGACTGCTTTTGAAGACACTGAATTGATATACATGATTAAGTGTTTCACACAAAGGTGGTTGGGTAAGAGGTACATCAGCAATATAGATCTCATGCCTATATTACTCCAGATCACATGTATTCCTAGTTAACCTAATCCTCCTCCTATGTTCTCTCCTGGTTTCACCAACAAGAATAATAACTTGTCCCACACACAACTGTCTTCACAGTGCTGTAATTGATAGTTACTAACTGATCAAAACACTCAGCAGTACCCTGTTTTGTAGTATTCTTGGGTTGACCATACAACACATCCATGGCCTTTTATGCATGTGCTCAATCTAGAGCAGCCCAATAATTACGTAGTGAGAACTATTACAAAATCCTGACACATCAAAACCAGAGGGCCTTTGGCTTTTTGACATTTTAATGTATATATTATTAAGTAAAACTAATTTTATATAATTATCTGGTGTGTAATTGATAGTTAATCCTGTCAGAATTTTGTTACTGCTCCAGGTTAGGCTGCAAATGGAATCCTCCACAGGACTTACATGTGTACTTATGTGTTGCAAACAATTGCATTCTCCCATCTGGTTTTATTTCTTTTCTTTCCTTTATAAAGTCAACTTTTCTTTCAAAGTCTTTTTTTTTCAAAGACCAGCTCAACTTAGAGTTTCAGAAAGTAGTAAGTTTATGCATCAGTAAAATGATAAATAAACTTTCACGATCCACTTCCCAGAGTCTTAGATCCTATGCTTCAGTGCTAATAGATGATGACTGTCACAATGACTCTGCAGCCCATGGATTTGACCTGGCTAAAATGGTCAGTGACCTCAAGACTGTCATCTCAAGTATTCTCCTAAGATAGGAGGTTAGAACTCTTTCCACCTTGTCCAGAGGAGTGAGATTCCACCACATGTTACCTCTCGAGCCAACATCTCTGCTTCCAATAGCTGATGCTTCTTGAGTAGGTTTCCTGCTGAGGTTAAGTCTCTGGCCTGATCTTTCATGGCCAACAAGCCTTCTGCCTGAGATAGAGAAACAAGAAGGAAAGATTTTAGGAAAAAACTGCATTTAAGGAACATAAGATTTAGCAATCTACATTATCAGATATTTCCCAAGAAGGCTCAAGGAAACAATTCAAATATAAATTAAGTTACTTAACAGGTATTTATTAAGTTCTAATGTTTACATCATTCTCAGGTACAATTACCTCTGAAAGCCAGAACTCAAAGTCCCGGATGCTGGTGTTGAACCTTTGCTGGCGACTGGCCTCATTGAGTTTCTGCCCTTTGTCAATTGTTCTCTCGAGGAGATAATCCCAGTTTTCCTTTAGTTTGTCCAGTTGCTCCTAACTCCAAGAAAGTGAAAACTCATTACAGTCTTTGGAATCATGGGCCCTGGAAGGAATATTGTAGGGGAGGGTCTTGCTATAAATGAAATAGTGATATGTGAATGTTATACATTTCAAACTAGTTATGTTGAATTTGGGAAAACAGCAGGTGAGGTGAAAGGAAAAGTTTGAAAACCAGGATGCTGAGCTGTGTTAAGTGACTGGTGTCTGAATGCCAAAGGTTCTTGGCAGAAAAGATAAAAAGTGTCAAACAGACAAGGTTAAGCCAGAAGCCTCGTTGGAATTCCAGGAAGTACGACTCTATTTCTATTTCTACTGAAAGAGTGGAGGACTTCTCTTCACATGCCTCTGGAAGCCAAACTTATCTAAGCACAAACTTTACCTTCATGTTCTCTTCATCACCATCACACGCTCTCCGCTCTATCAGGGAGTTCCCAAGGTTGATGACACCGTCCACCTGCTCTGCACGACCATTGACTTCTTTTTCAAAGGCCTGATGTTTCAGATATTTCCTCTGAAGGCAAAGAAAAAAAAAACTACATCAGTTGCTCATCTAGAGAAGCATTATTAGAACCTTATCAAGAGAAGCATAATTAGACTAATGGAACAAAACAACTATCTCCCCCCCAAACCCCCATCCCCCCAGCAAAACAACAACAAAACTAAACCAACCACCATAGGAAGTAGTGAGTATCAGGGTGACCCTTCAACTGACAGTGAGAGTGGTGAATTTTTTCAAGATTTCTATATTGAACTTGCCTGAATGTTAGTGGGATCTTTGTAAGATTCATCACAGGCTGTGGGCAGCATCTCATTGATCCATTCCTCTAGATCCTCGAGGTCACGATAGAACTGTTTCAGGTCAGCATAGTCCCCAAGCTTTCCCAGTTCAGCAAGCAGCTGTTCTTTGAGAGCTTTCCATCTAAAGGATGAGGTCAGATCATTGTCTACCCAGGAATCCTTTGATCCGATGCTACATATGTAACATTTTCCATCTTCTAACCTGACCCTTGGCCTTTCATAGACTCTCACTTTTTCATATATACAACACAGTGTTTAAGTAATCTATGAACTATCTTCTATGTTTTTCATTCTATAAGTCTAGAACAGGAGGTCTCCTAAGAAATATACATCAAGAGTACAAGAATTTAAAAGTATCTCCTCATCATGATGCTGATGCAGAGAGGGGACTTTGCAGGCCTGACCTGTCTAGCACACGCTGGAGGCGAGCAGCAATCTCTTCCTTGGCATAGTGGTCATCATCTATGAGCCTTGTGGCAACACGCTCTAGGTCAGCAATCTTCCCTTCCTGGAAAAAGGAGATGAAAGAACACAGATGCCTAGTGATTAGATCTTTGATATAATGCTAGACTCCACTCTAAAGATAAACGTGTGTGTGTGTGTGTGTGTGTGTGTGTGTGTGTGTGTGTGTCTTCAGATGACAGTATCAGCATCAAAAAGTAAATTCCTGGGACACAGAGAAACATCTACTCTGCTGGGATAATACTAACTTCCCTATAGAACAAACTTTTCTTGTGGCTGTTGTGAAGATGAATCCTGCATTGTGTAAGATGCTGAAATAGAGTAACATGAAGTCACATAGACTCCTAAAGACTGTGTTTTAGAATAATGGAGGCCTTAATGTGAGAAAGTCAAATGTCCATATGTAGCTTGTCAACCCCCCCTTCCTGCCCCATCATTCCTGTAAGAAGCAAAGGTGACTTGGGGATTAATAGCTTCTGAGAGTAATGCCATCCACCCACACAGGGTATATCCGTTCTAACTATTCCATTTTATTTTTTGATTAGTTTATCAAGTATCAAACTTCCCTGTGACCACTTTATACATGTTCAGTTTTGGTTGACCCTTATTTCCATCCCTTTCTCTCTCCCATATCCCTGTACCTTCTTCTCCTTGTCTTTAAGGCTTTCCGCTCACATATGTGCACGCACGCGCGCGCGCGCGCGCACACACACACACACACACACACACATACACGCACCCGTATTCCTGCTTCACTTCACATCACATGTGATCTACACGTGCTTAAGGAAATCTTTCTTCCTCTCCAATAGACACCTTTCTACCCATGTTCACTTCCACACAAATGCACATGTACAAAACTTAGAGTCAAGGGTCCTCATATGAGAAAGGATGTTTGTGTTAGATGGGGCTGACAAAGTCCCACTCCTCCCTGAGGATTTGTGTACAGTTAAGTGGGTGAAGGAGAGTTATCTGTTTCTGTGGTGTAGCCACTGGTGAGGGGCTCTTCTTCCTGCAAACAAAATTATACCATGTTCCAGTCAATGAAATTTATGGGCCCTTAAAAAAGAAAAGGCAAAAGGTATGGAAGTAGAATTGATCAGGGCTAGCTGAGAGGAAGAGGATGAAAAGGGCAGGAGTGGGAGGAAGACAAGGACAGGTAACAGGAGATGAATATGTTCAAAACACTGTGTACGTACATGGAAGCATCGTAAGGAAACTCACTAGTATATATAATTAACATGCTAATAAAACAATGCTTAAAGAGAAGCAAATGGAAATTAAAATGCCTTAAAAATCAGAAAACCCTGCAAGGGTATAGAGTATCTGTGATTATTACTAATAGTTTGCCATGGTCCAGCCACAGCCTTGGTTCCCTGAGACTGGGAAGGGCTGTCAGTGTGGAGGGGCCCCAAAACAGCTTGACCACACAGCTGCCATGACAGGCTTACTGGTAGGTAACACCCAGATCCAGGAAAAGCCATGAGCTGACACCACCCAGGGATCCACTCAGGGATGGGGAAGTACCTAATATCCCAAACATTCCAACCATTAGATAAGGTGGCCAGATGTCCCTGAGTCTAGCACACACCTATTTTTGTTTTACAGATACCCCTAGACAATTGTCAGCCAATCAAGGTCCTGAACCCTGGAAATCCCCTCACCCCAACCTCTGCTATGATAAAAAAAACCAAAACAAACAAACAAACAAACAAAAAACCTACCCTGAATGGGCTCAGGGCTCTCTGCTCTCACCACTGTATGGGACAGACAGACCAAGGCCTGGAGCTTGATAATAAAGGCTCTTTGCTTTTACATATGGGATTTGGTCTCCATGGTGGTCTTTTGGGGGTCCCTGAGATCTGGACATAACATCAGCAGAAAAAGAACTGTGTCTGACCACCAGATGAATTTCACACAAATGGTGGCCCTGAATAGCTTTAGCTGTGTTTATTTATACTTCAAAAACAAGCATGTTTTCTCCAGCCTCCAGGATTAACCTCTGGTTAAAAACAAATACATTTTTTTCCCCAGACTTATTCATCAAAACAACTTTTAAACCAAAAACAATGCTCAGCATTTTGTTAACTTGGCTGAATATTACGCCAGGCATATCCTGTCCTTACAAAGCTAAAAGGTGATAAACTTAGGCACACATTCTCAAGAACAGTATCATTCAAAACTTAATAAAGCATATTTACAGAAATGGGGATGATCTGCTGTAAATTTCTTGCATACAGTTAGCTTGTATTTCGCTAACTGCTCTCTTACCCTACAAAAGGGTCCTGCATGCCTAAGCATCTCTATAAGAAACCTGAGAAGCATTAGTTCCCAAAGAATTTTAGAAAATACTGGAGAAAAAAATGGGGTTTCCAGGAATGATTACATCCATCACATGTGTGACTGACAAAGTGAAACTAAAAGCATCCAAGAGAATCATCAATATCATGAGAGATAAGAGAGTGTGTAGGCCATGTGTTCCTAGCAGTATTCTGTGCTGTTTCAAGGTCCACTGGTCTTGGCCAAGTGAGAGACCATCTCCAAGGGTCTTGCCTCATGGAGATCCATCGGACAAGTGTTTATATGCTGATCTGAAACTAGGCCATATGGCTCCCAACAGTAGTTGTTATTGGAATTTTTATATTGATTTTTACCTGGGCAGTGATTGCTTTGTCCAAATCATCCCGTTTCTTCATCAAAGCTTGCAGACTGTTTAAGTGGTCCCTGTCGTCTGACCTCAGGGAATTCTCACGTGCCACCATCCAGCTCTCAACCTGTTCACAGTTCCCTCGGAACAACTGTAGTGGGGGTGAGTAGGTGAAATCAGAGGCATACATAGGGTTATTCTGCATGGGCCAAGGAAATGATCTTATTCCTCTTCAGTGGTTATGACACAAAGCATCTTGCCAGGGCTGTTTTTTTTTTTTTCTCTCATGAAGCATTCTTTTAATGAATCTTAAGTATACAGTCACTTTACTTTTTGTTTCAAACATACCTTATGTGTTTTATAAGCTATAGTAAATGTAGTAAATGTGAGGATGCTTTCTCTATATGGTACATCTAGTAGCTACTGACTGGCATTCTCTCCTTCTCTTCCCCATCTCTCTATTAAAATTTGAGACAGAGTATTAGGTAGCCTAGGATGGCATCAAACTCAGTATGCAGCTGACGATAACCATGAACTACTGATCTAAATTCTGAGATTTTCTATGCGTCTTTCAGCTGGTTATTTATTTAAAACTTTGTCAAATATAATCTGTAGATGTGTCTGATATTTCTATACACTTCCCTCAAACTTTGTGATCATGCCTTCCTCTTTTTCCCCAAAGCATTCATTTATTCAATTTTATTAGTAAACATCTCCTATATTACAATGATCTGCACTTCTTATATAAAGAAACTCTAATGATATTTGTAGTACTATGACCTGCACACAGCAGTTCTTAATGAAAACTAATCCTTCAGCTAATTACTTAATAGTAAGTAATGATAATCCCATTCATGTACAATACTGACTACCATCTTCTTTTTCTCTCTCTTTTAAAAAAGCTTTTAGTTTTTAAAATTTCACTGATTTATTATTATTATTATTATTATTATTATTATTATTATTAGTAAGTCTGTGTGTATATGAGAGAGGGGTTGTATGTGTGGCGGGGGCCAGGGGGTTTGGTGTGCATGTGAAAATCAGTGGACAACTTAGTGGTGTCAGCTCTCCTCTCTACATGTGTTCTGGAATATAACTCAGGTCATCAGGCTTGTTCAGCAAATACCTTTACCCACTGAGCCATTTCATAGACACTGGTTTGTCTCTTTTAACCAAGAACAAGAACAAGAACACAGAACATAAGGATGCTCAGTCTAACAACACAGAGTACAGTATGAAACAATCAAGAGATACTGGTGTTTAAAGCTCACAGAGCTTAACACAGTGGATGCCCACAATCAACATATAAAACCATTCTCAAGGAACTGAGGCATAAACCTCAACTATCCAGAAGATGCTGTACCTGAAGTTCTAAGCACTGGTCTAGCATCTTCTTGCGGTTTTCCCAACCCTTTTCCAACTCGTCTCTCTTTAATTTAATATCCCAAAGCGTGTTTTCAATTTCATAGCTGTTACGGTGGTCTCTGTCTATAAGTTCCTTGCCAAAGTCCTGTAAGGCCTGGAAGGTGGGGTCTTCTGCCTTCATGTCATCATGATGCTCCTGTGGAGAAAGTAGGAAAGGTGCTGGTTGAAGACTGTAGGAGCTTTTGAAGTGAGAAGAGAGTTTTACATCCATGGTTAGTAGCTGTACCTGGTGTCGCTCCAGCAAGATCTCTGTGCCAGTTAAGTCCTCAGCCACCTCCGGTGATGATATTATGCCACCAATGGCTTTGATCCAATTCTCTAGATCACTGTAGAAGTAAATATATTAGGATCAATCATGGTTATCCTTATTCTTCTCTGCCTCTAGCAGAAAGAAAATCCATGCTCCAAACTCTTCTGGCAACACCTAGTATATAATATGTACTATTCTGCCTTCATGTCATCATGATGCTCCTGTGGAGAAAGTTTACTTCACATTCCTTAAAGCAACAGTATTTTAGGGCTTCAAGCATTAAACCTGGTTTTTCTGTGCCTTGCTGGAGATGACACTTGGACATTGTCTTCATAACCCAGCAGTGAATAACATGTGTACCCAGGCTATTCATAGGCGCTCTACACAGGGCAATGTGTAGAAACTGTCCATCATGCCTGTTGAATGTCGGTCTTTTGAGCTTTACCTGGCCTTGTTGAGGAAGAGGAAGAATTTATGGGCCTCATTCAGACTCTCCTTTCGATCATTTGTAAGACTTTGTAGGGTATCCCAGGCCTCATTCAGCTCTGTTTTCTGCTTCTGCAGGTCCTCAGTGGCATCTGGGTGGGACTCACAGAGACGCTCAGCTGTCTCCCCCAATGTGGTCACCTGGATAAACAGAAGTATTATGATAACCACATGGTATTTCTCTGAACTGGGAAAAATTGCCTTTGCTGTTTTTTTTTTTTGTTTGTTTGCTTTGTTTTTTTTTAATTTATAGGGAAGAGGAGACGAGTGACCCTGCTCCTCAGCAATACTTCAATTCTGCAACCCCCTGGGCCATTCTTCATATGAAGATATTCTTTGTGCTCTGCATAATGATGCCAAGCTATAGATTGCCTCCAATGTATCTGGAAAATTTCCCTCTTCTCTTTTCAGCTTTGAGGTAGGAATAATCTTTTTTAATTATTGACTGAGGAAACACTTCCCAATATCTAGACATAGTCTGACTTCACTGGCTATGAGTATTCATTTTCTCCTAGGCACTTGTTTCCTCAGTTGGCCACAAGTCTATTCACTTGACATTCTCTAAGGAGGCAAAGGAATATAAACTATTCATTTAGACAGTAAAAGTTCAATAGAGTTTTTCCTATGTTAATGGACATGGAGGCATTATAATTTAATGTTTTTTTTTCCTGAGGGAGAGTGTACAAAAATTAGTATAATGCAAGATTTAAAAAGCAAATAAGAATAATAGGTTTGGCAAGAGAACCAAAGAAAGGCACACTGACTGTTACAGGCATAAATTTGGAGAAAGTATTGAGAAAGATTGAAAACATATGTCTCACCTTTTCTCCCAGGGGGATGATGTCTCTCTCAAAGACCTCATGCTGCCTCTGGAGGGTCTGGACACTGAGCAGGTCAGAACCAGGGTCAGCAGCATTAAGAGCACGACATTTCTTGTCAATCTGTTCCTTGATATCATCTGCTTCTCTGGAACACAAAAAGAGTAAAGAATATAGTGGTAATAATGTGCCGTAGAAGGCTGGCTCACAAGGAGGCCACCACCACCATCACTTTCAACATCATTCTCATCCTTTGTGATATACTAGCATTTAGGCTGCTTTGATCTAGAGGCATAGATACTGTTATTATTTCCATTCTATTTATCAGAAAACAGGAGTTTAAATATTTCTCAAGATGCTATCATTGTCAGATGGTGGAGCTCAAGTTTGAACCTGGTACACTAACTGCAGAGCCACTTCGTTAAACAATACATTTCACATCTTTGCAATGTAAGTCATTCTAAATAGTCAGATTCATCCATGTCTCTGTTTTCTCTTTGCATCCTCAAAACCACATTTATATGCAGGAAATTATTCGGTTTCTCTTTTGTTTGCATCATTATTTACTTATGAGTATGTGTGTGTGTGTGTGTGTGTGTGTGTGTGTGTGTTTCTTAGTATAGATGTGAATTTGAGAATGCAGCATTAAAAAGATTGTGAGAGTAGATTAAGAGTGGTTGATATCACTGGAAAACCTGCTCCTTTTTGAAGGGAAATGGTGGAGCAGTGGATTTGAGGGAGAAGGGAGGTGGGAGGGCCTGGGAGGGGATGAGGGAGGGGAGGCTGTGGTCAGGATGCATTATGTGAGAGAATAAATTATATATATATATATATATATATGAGATATGATATCTGCTGCCATTTACCTTCTGTTTCTAGTTCAAGAGCAAAATGACCTAAGCCCGATTTATACTCCAAACTTGATTCTCTGTTACAGAATTATATCTAAATTTCAAATTATGTGCTATGCCTAATTGAATATTGAACTTGGTTATCTTGGAGTATCCAGTGTGTCAGGTGAGGAAAATCTGCTGGAAAAAAAAAAAATCCTGTCTGTTAGTAAACTGTCTCTTTTTGAGGAAGAGGGCTATATACTATCTTTTTTTTCTCCACAGTGACTAGACTTAAGGGCCCAGTGAGGGGCTGCAGTGGAGCAGCACCATTCAGGCATTAAGGTGCTTACCTGTGAAACATCTCAACAGCATGGGCGCTGCTTAGCAGCTGGTGCTGTTCATCGGCCAGTCTCTTCAAGGAATGCCAGCGGGTGTTCAACTCCTTAAAGAAGTAGACATATGGATTAGTCAGAGAGCTAGTTCAGACAGCTTCATGTTGGCATGTCACCTCCTGCTTTCCTGGTAGCTTTCCTGGTAGAATGTATATAGCTCTGTTTCTCTCTGGCATAGTTTTAAGATAGTGCCACAGAGGAAGGGATTTCCTTTCATCCCAACTGATGTTATATGTAGGACCATTAGCCCTAGGGCAAGTATAAATGCCTATTGTCACAATGGGCACATTAGAACCTCTAAAAATGAGTTAAAAGCATTGACTTGGTAGTTGGATGTTAGCTCATTTATTTAGGTAAAAAATAGCTTTCCGCATTTTAAATTCAAAAGCAGAAGTAGCTTTACAATGCCTTGCTTGCTTCCTGTAGGGGATAAGTACACTGTTTTTATATCTCTTCCTTCTATGTTCAATTTCAGGAAAACTACCATAAGAAAGAGGAAGTGTAGTCATCCTTACTGGTTTATAAAAAACAAGACTGCAAGACTGGTCTTTACAATAAATCCTCATCAAATTTATAATAGAACTGCAGGTCAAAACACAATGCAGGTGAAGAACCCTACCCCTATCTCTACAAATGATGAAAGAGACATTTAAATTCTCCTTCATTTATGCTTGTCAAAACCAATCACTTCTAGTAAACTTTCTTGACTAGCCTCTTCCCACAATCACCAGTCTCTTGTGTTTACTATCTTTGCTTTCTTGTATCTGAGCACTGAAATTTTAGTGTGTGGTCGGCAGTAAGAGGTAGGTGAGTACAGGTCCATTTTTACTAGATTTCAGGCTAGTTAAATTGTATATAGTTTAAAACTTCAATACAAAATATCTAATTTTGGGTAAGGTCATAAGATAGGAATTTCATGATCCATTTGTTAGAACCCAGTAATATAAGTTGAAAGGATATTTGGAGATTGTTTTATGCAGTCACCAAGGTACTTTCAAATTCAGCAGATTTTACAAAGAACACATAGATAGGGTTAAGCCAAGACTAAATCCAACTTTCCTGATGCCCAGTTCAATATCTTCTAAACTTCATTTTTCGGGGTGTGTGTGTGTGTGTGTGTGTGTGTGTGTGTGTGTGTGTATGATGTGTTTTTGCATGTGTACAAATGAGTATACATGTACACATGTATATGCATAGATGTGCATCTGCAGGCCACAGGTTGATGTTGGGTATCTTCTTCAGTTACTCCCCACCTTATTTTTTGAGACAGGGTCTCCCACTGAACTCAGAGCTCATCAATTTGACTAGACAAGCAGCTCCAGAGACTTCCCCTATGTCCACCCACCCTCTCCTAGTGCTGGCACTAAAACCATGTTCTTTGGTGTTTGGTTGTTAAATGTGTTCTGGAGATCCAAAATTAGGTGTTCATGATTTGTTCAATAAGTCCTTTACCAATGGAACATCTCTGTAGTCACTAAGCATGCCTCTTGAATCTAAATAGGAATTTATTGTCTCAGAATTTTTGTTCTTCACACTCCAAAAATTATGTGCAAGAACATAGAAGATATTTGAAAAATGTCACTAAGTAAATCTGGTTTATTAAAGTTCTCTGAACCAATAAAATTGGCTGGACTATTTGGTCTGCTCTCCTTGGCCTTTTCTACAACCAGTTTCACACTGCCTTTCCATCCTGGTCTTTGGAATATGAAGCTAAATCAACCAATGAGGACTCATTGAAATTAGGACTCCAGAGCCCAGCTGGCATTGCAGAGGGATAGAGGGAGCCTGTGATTACCTGCCGTATATGAGCGCCTTCTGGTGTTAGGAGTTCTTCAAATAGCAATTCGTCAGCCACCTTGTTGATATCGTTGAGTCGAGGTTCATTGCTCTTCAGATCCTGGGTAAGAAAATGTATCCAGAGCACTATAAATCTTATTCCTAGACATACCATACATGCCTGCCCCCTGGGCCCACATTTACTTAAATGTTACTAAAGCAAATGGCTAATATCATTTGTGATATACATGCTGCGCTCCCATTTGCCATTGCACTGTGTCCTTAAACACCCTGACTCAACAGCCATCCAAAATTTGCCAGAACCACTATTTATTTAGAGTCTGAAGTGTATCTATTTATCTTAAATTCCTTAAATTATTTTCCATGTGTTTATTTATATTATCAAAACATTTTATACCTCAGGTATATGTCTACATGCCAATATATATGTATATTGCCACATGGAGAATAGCAAAAGGCAAAGATGGGATGAAGCACATTTATTCTTTGTTCTATTTGAGATAATAAAATAAATATGAGTGAGGAAAAATTGATGAAAGAGTTCTCAGGAGGTAAATAGTAATTTTCTGACTGTGAAATCAGGTCACTTCTCTTTCCAGCTCAACTGATGCTTCATATTTGGAGTCCACATGAGTCCTGTGACACCCCATCTCAGTTTGGGATTCAGCAGTACAGTATGTCATAGGGCAAAATTTGAAGAATCACGGCAGTGGCGGCAGGGGTCAGGTGTGTGTGTGTGTGTGTGTGTGTGTGTGTGTGTGTGTGTGTGTGTCCCTCAACTCCCTAGCAGATTTTCAGAGAGCCAGGAACTGAAGCTGAAAAGTTAAATTGTCTAGTTTCAGATATCCTTGCATTCTAGTTATTAACAACCATTGGGGGTATTAACCTGTGGAGGTCTCAAAAACTGTGGAGAATTTTTAACAAATACAAAACAAACACCTCAAAAAGAGACATTTAAGCAAAGTCCCCTCGCTTACCCGCTGAAATTCATCAAACTTCTTCTGCAGTTCCCAGACATCATCCAGTTCCACCCCGGTATTCTCTGCCTTTTTCTCTTGGATCCACTCCAGCATGTCTCCTGCCTCATAGGCCAGCAGAAACTCATTGTAACGTTGAAGCAGGCGACGCCTTCGCTCTGCTGCTCGGTCCAGGAGGGAATGGTAGCTGAGTGGAGGAATTGAGAAGGTAGGAAAATAATGGGTTGAAAAACAGAGAAATAAAAAATTAGAGCCTGGGTGAGAAAACTAGAGGAAGAAATGGAGGGAAAGGAAAAGAAGAGTAAATTAAAATAAGATCAGTAAAAAAGAAGAGAAATAAAATGGGAATAAAACAGACATGAAGAGCAGAGGGGTGAAGAGTATTACATTTGAAAACTGAAGTGTCTCCTGCACCCAAGGCTTAGGGAACATCCTGGAAGAGATGGCAGAAAGAGCATAAGAGCCAGAGGACCAGGAAGCCTTCTCTGAGACTATATCATCTAGAAATAGCTTTCTAAACAAGACCTGAACATTACCATTAGACATGCTAACTCTGAAGGGAAAACATCTCATGCAGTCATACCCTTAGACAAAGAACTACAGCAACTCATGACAGCTGAGAGAGGAAGAATTAGCATCTCCCAGGGATAAGTCTCCTCATTGACTATCCAATAGAAAATGATCAGCCATGAAATCATACACACCCAGCAAAAATATATTTGGCAGGTTTTATTTACATGTTTGCCCATCTATCATATGTGTATCTATAATCAAAGAAAAATAGGCCATCAATTTGAGGGTGGGTAGGAGGACATGGAGAAGTTGGAAGAGGTAGAGGGGAAAGGGAAAGAAATTATGTATCAATATTTTAATTAAGAACCTTTAAAGTGGGCTGGAGAGATGGCTCAGAGGTTAAGAGCACTGACTGCTCTTCCAGAGGTCCTGAGTTCAATTCCCAGCAACCACATGGTGGCTCACAACCATCTGTAATGAGATCTGGTGCCTCTTCTGGCATGCAGTCATACACGCTGTATACATAATAAATAAATATATCTTTAAAAAAAGAACCTTTAAAGTATCAATGGGTGAAAAAAGTGTCTTTTGAGAAATTTTACATGCCAGCTAGATATGAAAGAGTATACAACATTCTTTTGAATATCTGGAGACTTAGAAGGAAGCTGGCCAATGAGTTGGAAGACATGGCTTCAGAAAGTGTCTGACACTGAGACAATTATGCTCCTGGCATTTCCTTTCTTCATATACAAACTAAACTGTGTGAAGGTTAATACTTATGAATTTACATCTCGGAACTGAAAGAGACAGGACCATGAGAGGAAGGCAGGTCCTTTCATGTCCCAATCCCCATCAAAGCCTCCATCCTGTGAACTTACAGGCTCTCTATCTGCTGCTGGCGCTGGGGAATATTGATTGGCTCTTCTCGTCGTCGCTGCGGGAATCCGGGTAGCTCATCGTGGGCCAGTTTCCTGACGTGGTTCGCTGGCACAAAGCCCTGGTGATCATCAGCTTCGACCTTCCACCAGTCCTAAAGGGAGGACAGATTCACACTCCTTCCTTAATCCTTCAAAAAGTCACAAACCATAGAGTCTTCAGCTCTCACAAACAGACCCCAGGAACAGGAACAGCTGACTGATGAGGGCTAAGCATCACTCACAGATGGCACATAATTTCCATGCATTATAGAAAGAATTGAAGAGGAGTTGCAAGAATTTGTAGAGGTCAGCCCATGAAATCAATGAATGTAGTATCTGATGTCAGATGGGCATGGTGTCCGAAAGCCAGTGAGGGGCTACTTTGCTCCTCAGGAATCAGCTTGCCTTCTTGGGGGTGGGATCTATGTTTGATAGCAGTGTGTGACAACTGATTCCTCACATCCCACTTCCAAGGCACTATGTAGGGCCCTGGCTCCCCATATTGAGTAAACTGTTGCCTGCTTGCCGACCTTGACCAGATGTCCTCCCTATGCTGATTCCCTGCCGGTTTCCTTCTTCCTGAATGCTCACTGGAGGCTTTTTGTTTGTGTGTCCTGCATTTGGTGTAAACAGCTTAGATGCAGGAATGTAGAACATTGGGGAGCGAACTTCTGCCCTCCAGGAATGTAGAGCATTGGGGAGCGAACTTCTGCCCTCCGGGAATCCTCCATTTTGCTGTAAGCCTGTATTTAAGGTTTTTTCTCTCTCCTTCAATAAACGGTATTCAGCATTCTGCTGTGGCGAATGACTCGCTGTTTCTTGTCTCTATTTTTTAATCCACAGCCCCTCGCTCGGACATAGTGAACGGGTGGCAGTAGCGCAGGCATTACCGCAACAGCACTAAACTGTATTAATTTCATTGAAATTCATTAATGCAAATTCTTATAGTAGTAGCACACTAACCACTCCAGTTTCTTAGAGAAAAAGTTGTAAAATGTGACCCAGCAAAGAAGAAGCAGGACGACTTAGATTTTCTGATAAGTAAACATCTTGACTCTCTGAAGCATTCACTTATCTTCAATAATAGTAACAAAAATAAAAATTCTTCTCTTTTCTTTTTAATATCTTTAGGAGACTAGTGATGCACTAAAATATTTTTATAAGGAACACATACTATAAAATTCCATTCATTGTTTTAACACTGGCTTTATAAGCATATAAGAATTCAAGTCATTGGAAGATAAACTTTCCTTCCTTCCTTCCTTCCTTCCTTCCTTCCTTCCTTCCTTCCTTCCTT
>CABHPQ010157512.1:9617-19617 GCA_902168405.1 Peromyscus aztecus
CTGATGCAGGGAGCAGGACCATCCTCAGTCTGATGCAGGGAGCAGGAACATCCCTCAGTCTGATGCAGGGAGCAGGACCATCCTCAGTCTGATGAACCAACCTCAGCTTCCTTCATCAAGATGTCATTAGAGTTTGCTGCATAAACAGCAAATGCCAGAGTGGAGGTATTCATGACGACATCCAAGAAACAAAGAAGGGGTTTCAGCTTTCTCCACCTCTGGAGTTCGGGACTCTCGGGAGCTTGCATGGACAGTGGTATTCAGCAAGCTTCAGTTTCCCAGAATGGCAGTTGCTTGCCATTAGCCTAGTGGATTGGCAAAAGGACTTCTCAACACCAGTGTATTTTGTTTCTGTTGCTCCTTTTACATCCTTCAATTTCTAAACTTCATCTTTAAGTCTATGAGCTTCTAGATAATAAATCCACTGCAATTACTGTATTTATTAAATAAGTGACATTTCTCTTGATGATTGGATACATGGGAAGAGGAACTGCCATGGAGTGGAATGCTTTGTTGACTCACAGTAGCACACAGTCTGGCTGGCCATGAGGGCTCTCAACAAGGTGATATGGCTTATCAGGTTATCCAACATAGTGGTCACAAGGTTTGGCTCTTTTATGTCTATTCATCAGCATTATTTAAGCGATGATTCTTCTTTAACATTTCTGCTTATGTACTTGTATTAAAAGAGGACATGATTCACTTTATAAGATGACTTTTGTCATAGTTACCTAAGCAGCTTGTGTCTCATGTTTGTGCAAGTACATGTGTGCAGACGTGCATGAACATTCATGTGTATGTGAGGGTGGGGGTCAACCTCAGGTATCACTCCTCAAGCACCATCCCTCTTGCTTTTTTTAGACAAGGTCTCTAACTGGCCAGGAGTTCAGCAACAGGTATCCACTTGCCTCTGCCTCCCCGGTGCTGGGATAACGGCACACACACCACAGCTAGTGTTCACATGGCCCTAGGGGTTGCACTGGTTCATCACACCTGTGCAGCAAGCACCTCATCTGCTGAACCATCACCCCAGCCTTCTAAATGGCTTCTTAACTACAAAGTTAATATTCATGGGCTATAGAAGGAGGGCGGAATCATAGTGTGCAGAAATTCAGTGTGGAAATCTACAGTCCCATGCCTCATCTCTTAATTGCTGGTGAGAATCAAAAGAATCGTGTGCACAGCTCTCTGGTATCCAAAATACCAGATGCGCAGGCATATGTGTCCCACAAATGGCGTTTATTAAGTTCATCTAAAATATATGCATACAGACACATTTGTTTTGACAGTTTCATGCTAGATGCAATATATTGTGGTTATATTCACCTCCACAATTACTCTCCAGTATCCTTCTTCCTTTCCCTCTGAACCCTGTGTTCTTCCCACCTAGTCCCCCGTTGACTACACCATTACAGAAAAAGGCACCACCTCCTTCTCCTCCAGCAGCTATTAACACTTGTTAGCTCCTCAAGAAGGAAAGGGCTTCATGGGCACCTCCTCTGTCCGTGATGGAAAGTGAGGAGGCCCAATCTTGTACAGGTATCCATAGCTTCTCTGAGTTCACGGCTACAGTGACCACAGCTCATCTGGGTAGCAGTATTTCATGGCACTTTTTCCATTGTTAGGTTCTTGAATTCTTCCCATGCTCTCCTCTGTGATGTTTGTTGGGCCTTCTTAGGATACGATATAGATGTAGATGGCTCTTCTGAGGCTGAGTGCTCACCAGTTACTTACTTTGCACTTTGACCAGAAGTGAGTCTCTGCATTAACCTTTACTAATGCAGAGACTCACTTCTGGTCTCTGCATTTGTAAAGAGGGTCTCAAACCCTCTGCTAAAAGGGGTTTCCCTGCCCCAGTCTGAGAGCTGCATGATTTTTTAAATTATTTTATTTTTTATGTATATGAATGTGTGCATGAGTATGTGCATCGTGTGAGTGCAAGAGTCTGCAAAGGTTAGAAGTGAGCATCAAATGCCCTGGAACTGAAGTTCCAGTTGGGAAGCTGTAGGCTATCATATAGGTACTGGGAACTGAACCCTGGTTTTCTGAAAGAGCAGTAAACACACTTAACCTGAGCCATCTCTCCAGCCCCTAAACATAAATATTTCCATGGTAGATTTACAACATACTCATTTTGGAAAACAGTGGCCAAGCTATATGCTTTTGACCCATCTATAATGCTAAATGTATTACCTCCCATGGAGCAGGGCTCCAATACCATCGTAACAAAGCTGGTTATCCCCAACATCGTCATGCCACCACTGCAGTAGTGGGTGTATCTTGCCTGGGAGGTTGGTATTAGAGCACTCATAATCTATAAAACTGGGGATGAGTTTTCTCCCCCAGCAGCCTCTATCACACCTTAGGGACTATGAATACCAGCCAGCAGGGAGGACACTTCCAGCTGAATTCCATCTTGATTTCTTTGTGTCCTATAACCAAAGTGCATGGTGTCTTCAACAACAGACACGCTTTCAATACAAACATGAAGGGCATTAAAGAAAACTAGAAAATCTGAATGAAATGTGGACTTCAGTTAATTTTAAAATACATAAGACTATTATGCTGGGCATAATGCTTCACACCTGTGATTCCTGAACTCGGGAGGCAGAGACAAAAGGATGACACAAGTTCAAGCCTAGCCTGGTCCACAAAATAAGTTCCAGGTCAGGCAGAGTTACACACAGAAATCCTACCTTAAATGAATAACCTTTTCTTATAAGTTATTAATTGAACCCCAAAAAAAGTAGCTATGGGGCTAGAAGCTTTGGTTTCTAACATTTAAAATTGCATTTCTGATGTTAACATGTTTAGGGTTTTAACATGTTTAGGGTTTTAATTTAAAAGATTAAGCGTATTTTAATAGAGAACCATATGGAGTGAATAATCAGGCTATTCCTATTCAGCTGGTGAGCCTGGGGATAGAAAGAACTGTGGTGTAAGGACAACGAGAAGGCACCCTTCCGACACACAGCAGAGGGACGGTGAGTAACAAATCCAGGAAGTGTACAAAAAGCCGTCACTTCACTTTCCTAGATGACTTTCAACCTTTTCCTTTTTTTGTTTTGTTTTGTTTTGTTTTGTTTTGTTTGCTTCATTTCAAAATAATGGTAGCAGTCACTTCAAAACACAGATAAGTGACTAGAAAAACAGTACAATCATGTCCTAGCAATTGGGGATACGAGAATGCAAAACCTGCCTGTAAACATCAGCCTCTAATGAATTTTTACCCTAGATTTCTTCCATTTAAAAACCAGTGAGCTCATTTAATTTTGTTATTTCTAGTGTCTTACTAAACAAACAAAACCTGAAGACGTCATATTTTATATCCACACTCCAAGAAGTTTATTACCCATACTGTGTAAAAATATAATAAAGTTTTGGTTACATTTTATTTATTTATGTGTGTGTGTGTGTGTGTGTGTGTGTGTGCACCCACATGCATGCCATGGTGTATATGTAAGAAGGTAAGAGGACAACAGTGGGAGCTGGTTCTCTCTTTCCACTGTGTGGGCCCTAGGGATTGAACTCGGGTCATCGGGCTTGGCAGCAAGCACCTTTACCTACTGAGCCATTTCCTGATTTTTCATGGGTGATCAAATAATTTTTTCAATTTTTTTACATTTTTATTTATTGGGCAAAAAATCCTAACAACATTAGTATAAGTACATATTAATTTACTGTGGATGTATATTCTAATGATAAATTTTACCTTTTTTAACTTTCTTTTTATTTATTCTGTGTGTCTTTCACATCCTGCAACTTAATCCCGTTCCTGTCCCTTTGCATCCACCCTCTGCCCCTGAAACCATCTCCCCAACCCTCAAAATAAAATTTAAGGGAAAAAAATTAAAATCTTGTCATGGAATCTATAGTGTGACACATAGAGTCACGCAGTAAACCCTTTATATGGATATACCTTTACTTGCAAATATTCATTGCAAAGAGTCATTGATCTGGTTCAAGGCCTCTGGTTTCTACTACACTATCGATTCTGGGCCCTCACTGGGACTATTCTTGGATATCCTGCTGTTGCCCTGTGTTGTGGAGATCGTGCAGCTTTGGGTCTGCTGGTCAGACCCCTTCACATGCTCCAGCAGATCATAGATGAGGTGGATATTAGGGCAGGCCAACTCATAATCCTGGTTCTGGGCCTGGACAGCTGCAGTGTTGGTCAACCTGCCAGTTCTTCCCTGTCCTCACCACCAGGGGGAGCTCTCCAGCACTGCCCTGGCTAATCCACCCCTTGCAGCAATGAGTGAGGGGTGGGACCAGTTCTTCACACCCCCAGGGTTGGCTCTCCTACACTATCAGGGCCAACTCTACCATGTTGCCCAGGCAGGGTGCAGGAGCTACTCTCCTGAGAGCTGCAGCTGGTGAGGGGCAGGGACATCCCTCCCTCTCCCATGACCCCAAGGCCTCCCTCTCCCATGACCCCAAGGCCAGCTCCTTCCCCCAGGCATCGATGGGCAGAAGGGTGGGAGGGAGGGTATCTCTCCTCCGCCATGCCACCACATGACAGAAGAGTAATGGGGACAGCCTCCCCCACCAACCCAGATTACAACATTGGGTCTGGGTCACCCACACCTCCCACAACAGGGCCAGCTCTGCTGTGCTGCCTAGACTAGGAGCAGGGCCTGCTTTCCTGAGTGCTGTAGCTGATAAGGGGGAGGGTCAACTCTTGTCTGTTGCAAGGGGTAAGGGACGAGAGGTAAGGGGAGGGCATCCTTCCCCTGCCCATGCTGCACATGACAGACGAGTAATGGGGACAGCTCTTCCAGGCTCACAACGTCGGGGCTGGCTCACCCACACCTCCACCAACAGGGTTGGCTCTATTGTGTTGCCCAGGCAAGGTGCAGGGCCTGCTCTCCCACTCTCGTGACCTCAGGACCACTACCTTGGGTGGTGATGGGCAAGGGGTGCATTTTCATGATCCAGTAAGTCTCACACTTCTCAATAGTTTTAAATTAAATTTTATCATTAATATAATATCCAACATTCACCAGGATATTCCACTCTGAGGAAAATAATTTTATGGGCTCAAACATATATAATATAAAAAAAATCAGGGGGCAAAAGAAAATACATAACTTTTAAAATATTGTAACTTCCTAAAATTATGAAGGTATAGGTAATCCTACGCTCTGTAAAATATGTGTTGCCTCCTGGACATTACATGAAGTTTGCTGCTACCAGCTGACAGTTTATAAGTATGTCCAAACCTTCCAGAAGGAAATTAAGCCCATGGTATAAATCAGCATTTCCTAAACTATTGCTTATGACTCCTGTTCACTTGAAAAATGTGTATCTTAAGTATAGTTATTTAAAATATTCATACAAACCAAGTATTCACTGAAAATAAATCATGAGGAAATTAATCTTAAAATAATTCTTTGGCATGAATATAATATTTGCATGCTAATGAGATGGGTGTGTGTCTTAGTCTGTTTTCTATTGCTGTGAAGAGACACCATGACCACAGCAGCACTTAACAAAGAAGTCATTTAATTGGGGCTGGCTTACAATTTCAGAGGTTTAGTCCATTATCATCACGTGGGGAGCATGTCAGCATGCAGGGAGACACTGCATGAAGTGCAGTGCTGAAGAAGTAGTTGAGAGTTCTATGTCTGGATCTGCAGGCAGCAGGAAGAGAGACATTGATACTGGCTTGGGCTTTTGAAACCCTAAACCTCACCCCCAATAACACACGTCCTCCATCAAAGCCATCCTACTCCAACAAGGTCCCACTGCCTAATCCCCCTCAAGTAGTGCCACACCCTAATGGCCAACCCCATAGCATTATTAGCCTATGGGGGCCATTCTCATTCAAACCACCAGGGTGTGCATGGTTTTTATATAAAGATTAAATCTTACCTGAATATTTGATATTATAGGACATGAGAATCTTCAATGCTGTCCAGAGTTGATTGATATTGATATTGATATTGATATTGTCCAGATCTTAGCAGGTCCCCAGAATTTAGCACAACTGATTCCGTGATGGGAATACCATTCAAACTGTAGACAGTACCACCTGCCAAAACAAAAACAAAGCCCTAATCCATCACAGTCCATAGTTCTGAGAAAGTCTCCGAATGTACTAACCTTGCCTTTTGGCTTCTGTAGTTCCACTTCTGGCTGACTACTGATGTTAATTGAGGTGTGTCAGCCCAGAACATGGATTTTGTGTTCCAAAGCTCACCCTGAGAAAGGCTTGAGGTTATACTGGGATTGCAATCACCCAGAGTAGTCACCAGCTGGCTAATAAAGACTTACTATTGGCTTAAATCTGTGTCCAAACAGTCCTCTCTGGTGGATACCCCACAACAATATTTTGGTTTTAAAATCATCAATAAGGAGAACATCACTTTACATCAATATTTAGTAGAAATATGCTTAGAACCATCTTGAAATTCAGCCCTCAAGCAAAAAAATTCATTGGATAGATGTATATGGTTTTTCGCTTGTTTATTTGATTGGTTGCTTTGGTTTTTGTTTTGTTTTGTTTTTGTTTTTGTTTTTTTGAACTTCAAATAAATAACTAACTCAAATGGTAATCTTTAAAAGCAAACATTCTAACTCAATACAATGTAGGTTTACCCTAATTTGTGACATACATGATGAGGAATGATGGTAGGGGAAGATTAAAATTCTGATTTCCATAATTAAATTACTGTTTCTATATGTGGAGAAACTTTGTATGCATAGTAAAAGCACTGCAGATTATAACATCCCACAGTCTTGAATCTGAGCCCAGATGTTCCAGGCAATGTTCATCAGCTCTGCCATGGTGTCAGTGACAGTACAAAGTGCACAAGGTGTGTGTATTGAACCCAAGCTCAGGGAAGTCACATGATGTCGGAAACAACTGCGTTCAGGAGGCTGGGGTATAGATATGAACACGGTTTTGTAAGTCTCTAACACTGAAAAGTATTTGAATACCTCTGATAGCCCAAGACAAAAAAGATGGTTTGGAATGATCTTAGCATTTCCCTTTTCTCTTGCTTCTTCCTGATCCTGGAGGTCACCCAGTGTCAGCTTCTGCTATAGTTACTATCCACTCCATGAGCACACTGAAGACATGGAGCACACAGCCAAGTGAGGAAGACGGCTGATTATCAAGAAATCATATGCATAATTGAACACTCCATGACATATGATCACAGAACAGAAATGAGACCTGCAGAAGCCCACCTCCTGCACTGCTTTCTCCTGGAAACCTGATTGGGACACTGAGGGACTGAAGAAAAGGTAGGCACAAAGACACACATTCCACAAAGCTGGGGCCGGGTAGGCTGTGTGAGCTCTGACACAGCAGCAGCAACTAACAACAACCTCGCCCTCAGCGTGTGGACTAGGTACAGAGCAGTTGGGGGAGGGGCAGCTAGTCTCAGAAGGAGGTCTCTGTAGGCCAGGAGTCTCAGGCTGTACACATCTGGGTGAAGGAAGCTCCGACTGCTTGTCTTTGTACTCACTAGTCAACCATTCAATCGTTCCTGAACACTGAGATCTGCACACACTGTCAACATCCCCACTCAGACCAGGGGAAGGCTTTGCCATCCCTCTGAGACTCATCTCAGAGTGAAGACTTTGCCGTTTCCTTGGGTCTGAGGCATTGGGTCCCTGACCTGGTTGTGTCTGTGTCAAACAATTACACACTCACTTCATCCACTCTTTACACATCCACTCAAGGCTTCTTCAACTCCCCAACAAGGAAGAGTTCAGTAGGGAATCCACCCTTCCCAGTTGCCTAAACACTGCCATAATATACCTGAGATCCCCACCCAGACCTAATGATCAACATTATTTGTTTTTCCTTGGTTCTTACACTTTCCCCACCCATTCAGTGCATAGTGCTTTGTCTTTTGCAGGTAAAAAGATTCCCTGCTATTAAAAGAACACTACAAACAGTTGCCCTAATATATGAATGACCAATAATAGGGAGAGAAAGGATCATCTGTTGGGAACTGAGACCAAGTGCTTTCAGGTGTGTGCTGTCTTACTGTCGTCTCCTCCCAGAAGACTTCGATGACATTTACTGTCTTCCTTCTCACCGTATAAGAAAGCCAAGGTTCAGAATAGTTACGTAACTGACAAAAATAAAGCACATTTTTTCTGACTCGAATCTTTGTCTCTGTACCAGCCAAGCTCCCAATGGAAAGGTGCAGAGATCTGTTTAGATGGCATCCTTAAAACCTCCTGATTTATCATAACCCGAGACCACATATGGTTGTCCACTCTGTGACAATGCTCGGTCAGCCTTGAGGCTGGGTCTGCTCCCTGGTTAGAATATTGTATACTCCATTAAGGAAGCTAGATGTTACCTGGACATCATTCAGTCTTGACTCCCAGCACCCAGTCCATGAGGCCTTGATACCCTCTAAGTGCTTCCAAGAATGGAAGCTGTCATTACGAAGCAGTCCCTCCCCAATATTCTCCTCTTCTCTGGGTGGTGTTGATACAAGCATCCTGCTCCTTGCACCTGACATTGGTTCCTCACTCCATACTATCTCCCCTGACCTCAGGTTACATCCTGTAATGTCTGCCAATGCCTAAAACTCCCTGGCTAATCTGTGTATGTGATTGGTCATGACAAATCGTGGTTAAATCCAAAGGAAATTATGCAGATACGAAATGTAGGCACGGTGTAGAAAATTCTGAAGCAGAAGAATTCTCCAAATGTATTTCAAATCTTACCCCACAGGCAGCTACAGATCACACCTGCATTTATGGATCTTTTTGCAGCTCCTTAAATCATCCCACCTTTCTACTATAGTGAGTAACTATCGCTTATGATGCACTTACTAAATATATAGGTTTGTCCAGAGTGCACCGCTGGACTACCTTGTGTAATACTTACAATAACCCTTTGAGTCAGTACCAGTCTTATCCTTACAGGGAGACTCAAGCAGACAAAAATAGTTTGCAGTGACTTATAACTTCCTCATTATCAAACATGACTATATATTGATTAAAAGATTCAAAGAAGAGAGGAAAGGGTGACCACTAAAGTCAAAAGGCAAGCTAGTGGTGAAGAGAAAAGCACAATAACATATGTTGCACACAGAATTCCTCCACGGAGGGGTGAGCTGCTCAGGGAGCAAAGCACAGTGACACAAGCCTAACAACTTGAGTTCAACCCCAAGCTCCATATGAAACCAGAAGAAGAGAGTTGACTCCAAAAAGCAGTCCCCTGACCTCCATGTGTGTGTCATAGTCAAGGACACTCAGTCATAAATGAATAGTTAAGGAGAGAAAACCAAACAATAAAACAGAGAAATTTGGACACAAATTACCCGAACAAGGCACTTTACAATACAAGATATCCAAATGGCCAACAAACTTCCTAAGTCAGAAGAGAAATAGAAATCAAAGCCACAATGAGGCACCATGACATGCCCACCAGATCCAAACAGGCAATCATAAGTCTTGACAAATACATACCACAGTTGGAACTCAAGTATGTTGCTGATAGAAAAATAAAATGTACCAACCACTTGAGAGAACTGTGTCTACTTAAATACATTGAACATATGAATACACTATAAAAAGGAAATTCTATTTCTAGGTATATACTCAAGAAAACAGGTACATATGATCTCAACATGTTTTTAAATGTTCATAACACAACAGCCCTAATTAGAAATGTCTTCTATCAACAGTGTAATAAATTATAGTATATTGATACAAGACAATCCTCTCAGCTATGGAAATTCAAAAAAAAACCTATTACAACATAGACAATTCTCAATGCTGAATATAAGAAAGCAAGCACAGAAGAACACACGATCACATACAAACTATATGACCCCATTGATCCAAGCCTTCACAATGGACAGAGTAAGTCATGGTATCCGATGCTTATGGAGGAGGGAGGCTAGTGACTGGGGAGGGAATTAAGCAGGACTTCTGGAGAGGGAAGCCTCTTAAGTATTCTATTTCTTCAACTGGATCATAATGATACAGGTGTGCTCACTTCGTGACCATGTTCAAGCTATTA
>CABHPQ010157512.1:23820-39791 GCA_902168405.1 Peromyscus aztecus
GTGTGGCAGTTTCTTAGGAAGATATGATCTACCTAAAGATCCAGCTATATACTACTTTTGGGAATGTACCCAAAGGATGCTTCATCCTAGTACAGAGACCCTTGCTCAGCCATGTTCATTGCTGCTCCGATCATAATACCCAGAAACTGGAAACAATGTAGAAGCCCCTCAAGAGAAGAATGGATAAAGAAAACGTGGTACGTTTATACAATGGAGTATTACTCAGCCATTAAAAATATTGCCCCACTACTCATCTGTCATGCAGCAGTGTGGGCAAAGGAGAGATGCCCCCCCTTGCCCCAGCCCCTTGCCATCTGCGATAGTTGGGAGAGCTGGCCCTGCTCCTCACCAGCTACAGCATTTGGGAGGGTGAACCCTGTACCCCACCTGGGCAACACAGTAGAGTTGACAATGTTGGCAGGGGCACAGGTGAGCCAGCCCTGAGAGTGTGAGATCAGGAGAGCTGACCCCACACCCCTTGTCTGCCATGTGGTGGCATGGTGAGGGAAAGATGCCCCCCAATCCCTCACCACCTGCGACAGGCAGGAGAGCTGGCCTCAGGGTCATGAGAGCAGGAGAGCTGACCCTGCCCCACATCAGCTGCAGCACTCCGGAGTGGGCCCCACCCCTTGCCTGGGCAACACAGTACAGCTGTCCCTGGGGGTGGGGGAGGTGAGCTGCTCCCAAGAGGGCGTGAGAGCAGGAGAATTGGCCCCGCCTCTTGCTGCCTGCTGCATTGAGTGAGCTGGCTGGGGCAACGCTGGAGAGCTTGCCCTAGAGGTGAGGATGGGGGCCAGCTGGAGGGCTGACCAACCCAGCTACCAACCATGCCCAGAACCAGGGCTATGAGTTGGCCCACCCCAACATTCACCCCATCTATGAACTGTTGGAGCACATGAAGGGACCAGTCTTGCAGATCCAAAGCTTCAGGATCTCCATAACACAGGAAAACAACAGGATATCCAAGAGGAGTCTCAGTGAGGATTGGGTCCAGTATTGATAGTGTAGCAGAAGCCAGAGGCATCAAGCCAGACCAATGACTCATTGCAATGAACACATGCAAGTAAAGATGTATGGACTAAAGGGTACACTATGTGACTCAGTAGGCCACACTACAACTTCCACAATGAGATTTCTTTTCTTTTCTTTTAAATTTTTTTTTATTTTATGGGTTGGGGGGGAGTTGCTAGGGCAGAGGGTGGATACGAAGGGACGGGGAAATGAATGGGATCAAGATGCATGATGTGAAATCCATGAAGAATCAATAAAAAGTTTAAAACAAATGAGATCATTAAATATGCTGGCAAATGGATGGAACTAGAAAAAAAATTCATCCTGAGTGAGGTAACCCAGACCCAGAAAGACAAATATGGTATGTATTCACTTATACATGGATATTAGCTGTTAAGTCTGCAATCCATAGAACCACTGAAGATAGGTATAGAGTAAGAGACCGGGGTGAGGGTGGGGACACAGACGGAGCTCCTTAGCAAAGGGAAATAGAATAGATAATTACGAATGCATGGGGTGGGGGAGGCACTAGAACCGGAGGATCAGTTTGAGAGGGGGAGCATAGAGGGGCATGAAGGAGGGAATGTGGGGAGAGACAGTGAAAATGAAGGGCCATATGAGAGTAAGTCTGGAAACCTACCACAGTAGAAGCTTCATATATATATATAAAGGTGAGCTAAATGAAATTGCCAAATAATGGTGGAGACAGATAGCTCTTGTCACCAAATGAAGCTTTCCTGTACTGGAAATTGGTTACATCTAATTGAGTTGTTGCCCATGGGAATCCCCAAATAACCCAGGCTATTGTCAAGAAAATAAGTTGCTCTCCACAAACTACCAGTAAGTCCCCGTTGCTGAAGACAACACCCACACATCTCATTGAGCATGGAGAAGTCAAGCTGGTGTCTACACAGAGCCTTTGCCCCTCTGTTCTAGCCTTTGGTACAAGAAGGTACTCTACATATACCAAAGGAAAGACATAAACACTAACCCAGCCACAAACCTTTTGATCTACAACACTACCTGACTGCAAGACGTGCTACAAAAAAGCCTAGCAATAAAGTAACTCCTGATGACACTCTGCTATAGTCATAGATGCCTTCCTCAGCTATCATCAGAGAAGCTTCCTCCTGCAGCAGGTGGGAACAAACACAGAGACCCACAGCCGGACAATGTGTAGAGAGTGAGAGAGTTTGGAACACACAGTCCTAAATAGGATGTCTCCATCAAATCCCTGCTCTCAGGGCTCAGGGAACACTGTGGAAGAGGAGGGGGAGGGAGTCTAAGGGCAGAGGGGATGGAGGTCACCAAGAAAGCAAGGTGCTCTAAATCAACATGATTGACACACACATGTGAACTCACGGACACAGAGGCAGCAAGCACAGGATCTGCACCCGATGGGGTCCTAGAACTGAATGGAGAAGCAGGCACATGCCCCCATCCCTAATGTAGAAACAATCTCCAACTGATAGTCACTTCCAAATGAAAATTTACTTTCCTCCACAGGAGTCTCACTAGGAAAACAAACTACTCCTAAGAGTAGACCTCCTGAAATACCACAACATACCTGTTAAATGGCCACAATTCAAAACTTTGGTAAAAATGACGTTGTGGAGAGAGGCCTAAGAGATGACCCAGCAGGGTAAATGAGCTTGCTACAGAAGCCTAATGACTATTCTCCCCTCAGAACCATCAACGGAAGGGAAGAACCAACTAGCAAAAGTTCTTTACCTCCACATGCCCAGGGCACCCACACTCACACATATGTTACACACTCACACGCATGCACATGCATGCACACACACCTCCACATGCCCAGGGCACGGGTGTACCCACATTCACACATACACCCCACCACAGGCACACACACCTCCACATGCCCAAGGCACATGCACACCCACACTTACACATACATCACACACACACACACACACACACACACACACACACAAATGATAGTGCCACCCTAGTTTAAGAATTCTTGCAAAACTAAATACATTTTCACCATAATCTAGCTGTCTCACTCCCCAATCCTGGCCCAAATGAGCTGGAAACAAGCGTTCCATAAACTCAAAGAAACCAAGTCGTCTTCTAGCTGGCGAATGAGAGGAAGAACTATGGTGTATCCACATAGGCTTATTACTCAGTAATAAGGAAAGGAACTACTGAGCCACGGAAATGCTAAGAACCTTAAACTGTGCTGCTGAGTAGAAGAAGCCAATCCAGAAAGGGGACTCGGGCTCAATCCTGACATCCTGACAGTCCTGAGCAGGGCACAATATGGCTCACAGAGTACTGAGTAATTTCAGCTATCCAACATTCTAGAAACACTACACACACACACTCACACACACACCAAATTTTAAATGTCATTTAAAAAAATAAGCATAAAGGTGTAATCACCCATGAAGGTAGGAAGTTGGCTAAGGCAAGAGCAGTGATGATTTCATGAAAGCCAGCTGGAGCCTGTGAGGCTAGCTTTGTTGTTTTTTTCCAGAACCAGTCCTTCCTTTATCTGACCTGTCTAGCTGCTCATCCCAGAGACAAGCTCTTATCTATCTTCTTCTGTGTACCTGACCTCACCACTTTAGCCCCTCCCTTTCATTGACCATAACACATCCATCACATAGCCATACTCTGTCGTTTGTTGGAAAGCTTCATAGTCCAGATTTTAAAAGGTCTCTGGCATTACACTGTTCAAACATCATAAATTGTATAAATTCAAATCACACAAGAGGAATGGAAGCTGGAAATGGAGAAATGCTGCCCAGTAGTCACTCCTGGTAGCAGCAACCTTCAGCAAGCCACTCCCTTAAGCGGGTCCATTGAAGAAATTACAGACTGGGACAGAAACCTGATCACAGGGCGTCCGTGTGTGTGAAAGATTCCAACGTAAGCCTCAGGGACACAAACTCAGACTTTTCGGGAAGATTTTATTTTTATTTTTATTCAATCAGAATTCTCATCCATAAAGTCCCCACAATTCATCATGAATTGAGTCAGTTGTGGATTTCTTTCTCTCAAGGAGTTTATGCATGAGATGGCTCAGAGTTCTTCAAAGGTTAGGTTCTGGATTAGAATAGGGAGGGACCAAGGATGTCTGTCTATTCATCATTCATTTGCTAAAAATGAATCTTCTGATTAGTAAAGCTTTTAAAAAAATATGAGGTTCCTATTTCTTTAATTCAAGAATTGTCTTTTAAATTGACTTTTTAAATATTTTTAAATTGTGTATGTGGGTGGGTGGGCTTATGCGTATGTGTGTAGTGCCTGTGGTGACCAGAAGATGATGTCAGATCTGGAGCTGAAGTTTCAGGGCAGTTGTAAACCAGCCTGTACGGGTACTGGGATCCCAACTTCGGTCTTCAGGAGGATTAGTGCCCTCTTAACTGCTGGGCCATCTCTCTAGACCCTGGACTTCTTAATTGCTGCACAAGTTCAAGTATCATAAATGTTTCTGATACTACATGTTTTGTTCCAGAGATTTTATATTTTGTTCCAAAGGAAGAATTCAATACAAGTCCATAAATGTAAAGTCTAATTGTGTTAATAGCATTGTAACTGTTTCTGTGTTAAATATGTGGGGTGTTTGTGTGCACCGTATGTTCTGTTCAGTTCTTCCTAGGGTGGGATCTTACACAGCCTCAAACTCACCTTGAATCTAATCCTCCTGCCTCTGCCTACCGGGTGCTGGGACTCTAGGCCTGCATCACTAGGCTCAGTTTCTATAGTGCTAAGAGTTAAACCCAGTGCTTGGTACATGCTAGACAAGCAGTCTACCAGCTGAGCTACATCTTCAGCCTCCATTCTGTTATTTTTATTCCCCGAAGCCAGTAATTAACTGAAAGACTACCCTCCCTGAGATGTCCTAAATGATTAGCCTAAGAAACACTCATGAGTCACACATGTAAATATTTGAGAGTCGGCACAGTCCCCAGCTTTTGTTTAAATGGCAAAATGATTCTTCTCTTTGCAATATACAGAACCTCTATCAAGCTCCATGATTCTGTGTTAATATTTTTATTTTTTAAAATTTGAACATATATTTATACTTATTGTAGGTATATGAGAATTTTAAAGCCTTTTTAATTCATAAGGAGCTCTGATACGCAATAAATTTCTTCAGAGGTGTAGAAAATCTCACATATTAATAGAAATATTGAAATGATCTATTACAAACCTTCATTGATTACTGACTGAAGTTAAACAGTCATAAATATTAATAAGAGGGCTGGAGATATGGCTCATCCATTAAAGGCTGGGCTCACAACCAAAAATATAAATATTAATAAGAGACCAGTGAAAAAAAGGAACAGTGATTTGCATCTCCCCACCACCTACCTCAGCACCCACAACTTAGCAACAATGACTCTGTGAATAGATGTATTAATGAATGTATGAATGAATGAGGATATGAATAAAGGCAAAGAAGCTCAAAGTGATTACCAAGCATCAACTTTGGTATTTTTCCGGTATAACAGAATTTCTTCATTGATGTCTTATTGAGCGCACATAAAGGGTAAATTACAGCTTGCACTCACTGTAGAGTGTTGGTAGAAATCTGGGGAATACACTGGGACTTCACAAATGCTTCCCACTTGTAATTGAAGAAAATACTTCATGTTCAGAGGACTTTACAACTGCCAAGCTTCGGGTTTCTGGTACAGAAACTGGATTCTCAGCATCTTCCCTTTCTTTGGTTGCTAAAACTTCAGGGGAGGAAGTACACGTAGAGTTACACAGTCCAAGTTCCACTGCAACATTTCAGTAAGAACGAACTCCTGATTTATTTTGATTTTTCAACAAGCTTGGAAAATATCGAGTGTGTACACAGTATCCATGGATACGGAACTTTCCTAGATTGTTCTATAGTCATTTGTTATGAATCACCGCAATGAACCGGTGGTGTTGATAACATGATCAGCTTTTCCAGAATGAGTGAACTGAGAACTGAGATACGTGGCTGACCCTCACGTGGCAAATTACTAGGCCTGGAACACAAAGCACTTGGCTTCCATGTCAGAAACCACGCGTGGGCGGCCAGCTTTCCAAACCACAAAGATGAGAAGCAATGCACACTTTCCAGTACCGTGGCTTTCGGGGAGCTCTCTGTCTCCAGCCATTCCTGCACTGATGTCAATTGGACTCTTTCCTGCATGGAATAGATGTGATCAGACTCTCAAACATTGGCAGGCTAGTCTCTAAGACCAGCACCACAAAATTGTGTTCAGATCCTGAGCTGGCTGGCTGGTTTCTATTTTCTCTGTAATGCCTGATCCATTCGTGACCTTTGGTCAATGCAAAGTACTAATAAAACTATCACAGATCTGTGATCTCATTATGTTTTCTGGAGGACCTCTGTATCTTGAAGATATCAGACTTTTCAACTCAGTTGCCAAGACCAGCACCATGAAATTGTGTATAGGTCCTGAACCAGCTGCATAATTTCCATTTTCTCTGTACTATCTGGCACACTTGTGGAATTTGATCATTGAAGATTATCACAACCATTTGAAAACAGATGTAGTCTTGCCATTGCTTCTGTATCTCTGTATTTTGCCAAACATCACACTGGTTAATTCTTATGACAACCTTGTAAATGAGATTGACACAGTACTTAAAGAAACTATAGTTACTAACTAGGCCTCAATCAGAATTTTAGAACTGAAAGAAATTAAAAATGAAGAGCTTCAGACTTCATTTTATATACCAGTTCTTGCCCTACTATGTAGACAAATTTCTGAACAGTCTTATTAAATAAGAAACAAAGAGCCAAATACAGGGGTGAAAGCCATAGAGATCAGAGAAACAGTGAGAGGCACCAGCTGACCTTAGCTCACCACGCCGCCATAGCTTCCCGAGAGAGAACTTCGCCCTGTCTAGCCTGCACCTTTATTGCCTTGCTCTTCTGCCTTCTCATTGGCTCTTAGCCTAGCCACCTCACTTCCTCATCACTGCCTGTCTATACAGACCTCCAGGTCTCTATAGTTGGTACTGGAATTAAAGGCGTGTGTCACCACACGCTTGGCTGTGTCCTTGAACACACAGAGACTCTGCCTGCCATGTGATCAGATTAAGGGCATGTGCTACCACCACCTGACTTTTGTTTATGGTTGGCTATGTCCTCTGATCTCCAGGCAAATTTTATTTATTAACATACAAATAAAATATCACCACATTTCAGCACAAATAAAATATCACCACATCTCCCCTTTTTTCTAATAAAAATGAAAAATAATAAAAAAGTTATAACTAATATAAGAAAAACTATATACAATAAGTACAATAACTATATACAATATATATAAGCAATAAATACATCAACAATGTTTAATTCCTTTGCATTTGACAAACTCAGAGAAAATATTCCATTATCTATCCTATTTTGATAAGTCCAAAGTGTATCTGATTCACTTTCTATCCTAACTTATATTACTAACAGAGAACTATCTTATAATGTCTTTCAAATTTATACACTTTACACCTCTTTAGTGAGTTTCTTTTCTGAAATTCTTAACAAGGAAAACTATAACTATAACTTCTAATCTTTAACTCTCTCGGAGACCCAAGAAGGAAATAATATTACCTAAAAAATAAAAACAGGAAGTGCAAACAAGCAGCTTCCAAAAAAATGTAAGTTGACAGAAAGAGCCAGCTGCCTGAACAGTCACCCAAGGTTTCTCGGCAATGTTAGAACATCATCTTCAGCCTACAGGCTTAGCATATCTGACAGACTCATTTGTGGAATAGAATGTACACAAGGCCTACAGCTGAACCTCACATTCGGAGTGAGTATTCCATATACCAGATAAACATGAATTACACCAGTGTCCTGTCATGATTCAGGATTTTAAATTCTGGAAATTGTTGGTGTTTTTGGTATTCAGCTGCCCATTCTTCTCCACTTGTGGGTGGCTTCATCTCCTTTATTAAATGCCAGTCTACCACTGAGATGTTAGACTCCATCAGCCTAGTTACTCTTACAAGAGTAACTGTTTCAGCTACTGTTCCACTGCACACCAGAAGCCATCGGTCCACTGCCTGTTCAGCTGCCTTAGAAGAAAGGAGAACTGTACCTTTTCTGGATTGCAAAGGCCACTTCAGTGATGGTGCCATATTGTCCTGGCTTCAGAGGATGCCTGTTGCTAAAGCCGCAACCACACTTGTTTTGGCGAGGATTGGTAGTCCTTTGTGTTGTGTCCTGTTTGTCCATTTTAGATAGCATACTGTCAGCAGTAGATTCGAGGGCACTTTGTTGCCCAGTGGCTAACTTTTGCCACAATGAAAGTTAACTCCATATGCAGTTTCTTCAATGCCCATGTCTTCTCTGAAGTAGATTGGTACTGCCAAGAGCTGACATGTCTCATAGTCATAAAAAAAAGAAAAAATCTGTTATTAAAACATTTCACATGCCATATTCTGTAGATCTCTAAAGGCTTTGAAGATGACCTGTCTATCTAAAATGTATCTCTGCTTAACCTTGAAAACACCTAACGTGACTACAAGTTCAATTGTAATGTCTAACTACTAACTTTCATTTCTTTATATCCTAGTAGTTGGTAATAATAACATTCAAGGATTAGCAAATTGCATTACATTGTTAAATGAACTGTATAAGTACAATATCCTGAACAAGATTAGAAATATATGTACAGCATTTTCTAACAATATCAATCTCAATATATATAATTTGTATACAATATATAAAAATCCAATCCAATGTAAAGTATTTAAAGCTAGTAATTGTCTTTTAAAAGTAGATTCAGTATTCTACCTTTTTATCTATATCATATCTATATCCTCCCTTTTCTTTTTCTTTTCAGAGTCGATTCAATAATCTACCCTCCATTCTATCATTTCTACGTATTGCTTTCATTTTTCAAACAAGAACCTTAAATCTAATCTCCTTTGTTCAGTCCTTTTCCTAACCATTAACAACAACAACTTGTAACCAACCCTCCTAAACAATGAAAATTATCCCAAACCTAAAACCCACAAAAAGACCAAAAACCACCCGCCCCACACCACCTCTTTGGGAATGTGGACGTCATGTTCTTAAAATTGCTTCCTGCCTTTTGTGGCCGAAGGCATCTTTAGGGGATTCTGAAAAGAAAAAAACTGGGTTAATTGTCAAGACCTAGGAAAGGTAGCTATATCATTTATTGTCCAGTCTCTGCATAATGTCAAGGTTCAGGGCTTATCTCAAGTCCTTGTTCGAGTAGTCTGCGAAACTGGATCATATCAGCTAGCCATCTCAAAATTTTTCTGAGCAATTTGTAGTCCAAAGCTGATCTTTGGGTGATGTTTATCAGCTTAGTGATATTATTATTGTCCACGTGGAATCATTGTTGTGGGGCCCCATCATCTTTCTGGAGACCTCAAATTCGATGTTAGGCCTGGTTGTGATTCCCTGCAGAAAACTGATAGAAACTCGAACACAAAAATATGTATAGGCAGCTAATTGAGGCCTTTTTTCTAGAATTAGTTAGGACTCTATATGACCACTAATATCATAACAAAAGTTTAAAATACATATATATACATATATATTAATCTTATAAATTTTGATATAAAATTCATGCCTTAAGAAAAGTTTAAAGAATCAAAATAGAATCAAAGAATTGAGATTAGTGACAATAGAATAGTCCCTTAATTTTTTTGGTTTTCCTCTGTCCCATAGCAGAAGATGGCTCTTCTTCTGGCATAATACAGAGATTTTGCATTTTCCTTTTAACAACATGCTTGGGTTTAGAGAAGGAGAGAGCCATTCTCTAACTCCAAAGCCAGCTTTAATTTTTAATTGAACTGGGACTATTAGAAGACCAATAGTGTTAGATCTTTAGAGAAGAGCAGAAACAAACATTTAGGAAGACTTATAAAATTTTACAAATGATATACCAATAGGCCAATTTACTCCTTTTCTTGGGACATTTTTTTCTAGATGATTTGTCCTTTTTCTTCAGATGTCTCATTTGTTCAGTGTTCAGATTCCTTAGCCTTCATTTTCCTAAAAGACAAAAACAAAAACCTTTCCCCAAGACTAACTTTGAGGAGGTTCCCTTTTAGCAAGTTATATCTGATTAAGTAAAAAACATTTGTTAGTGGTATAAGTTAGTTTAAATTGGATGGTCATGCTGGTTGATTAAATGAACTGTCACCTCTTCTAATTAAGAGGTCTCTCTTGTTCAAATAGAACTTATATCAATTTTGATCCACAACTTATCTTCTCCTGTAGAAACAAAAGCAAAATCTCGTCCCCAATGTAACACATATCCTGGTTTCCATTCTGAGGTCAGCACATCCTTAAAGTATATAGGCTGATGTAATTCTGTTTTTTTTTCTATTATCTAATGTCTCTCTGCAGCTATTCTTCCTTTCTCATTAGCACTGAGAAAATTCAAAGTTAATAGAGCATTATGTAATCTATAGCTGGGGGGGTTGTTACATCTTTCTGTTTATTTAGCATATCCTTTAGAGTTCTATTTGATCTTTCTATAACTGCTTGTATGTTGTTCTGTATGTTATGAATATGTGTTGCTCTGATTGGTTGATAAATAAAGCTGTTTGGATAATGGTGAGGCAGAATAAGGTTAGCCGGGACATTCTAACTAGAGAGACAGGAAGAAGGCAGAGAGAGACACCAGCCAGCTGCCCAAGGAGCAACATGTAATGGGATGCAGGTAAAGTCACAGAAAACATGGCAAAACATAGATTAATAGAGATGGGTTAATTTAAGATATAAGAGGTAGCTAGCAGGAAGCCTGCCATGGCCATAGCGGCTGTAGGACTACTGGTGGGTAAGAGAGATTAGTCCTGACCGTGGGTCAGGCAGGACACAGGAAAACTTACAGCTACACTACTATGTGCTAGGCGACACACTAAAGACTGGAAATGAAACATGATAGACATGAAAATGGGGTACAGCAAGATTCCAGACTTATCAGCAGAGAGAAGTGTTCTCTACCTTGGAACCAGGCTCCTGCTTCTAGACGAGGATACTGTAGTAACCTCGGAATGGTTGTGGGCCTCTCCTGTGTAACACATACTCCAGCCCACCCCATGCTGTGCGCCCTCCCCTGTACCTCTCATTTAAACTGATCACCCTAACATACACTACAAAAGCTTTTTCTCTGCTTATGTTTATATTCAATCAGCAAGGAAATGTGCCCAGTTTTCTTTAAGATGGCAAGATACAATGGAGGAACTGTAGACTCTAGATCTTCACAGATCTCTTACCATAAAGGTGGCGCACTAATTCCCACACTCAGAGAGCTGAGGCAGGAGAATGGCAAGTTAAAGACTAGCCTGAGCTACATAGTAAGTTCAAGGAATGAGCCTATCTCAAAAAAGAAAAATAATAATAGACTCATTTGTCAGCCTAGTGACATTCATTTTCACCTCCATAACACTTGAGTTCTCTAAGTATGCAACAAAAAGGAAATACTGGCACTTGGAAAGCTGAGGCAGGGGAATGTCAAGTTAAGGTGAGCCTAGGCTACATAGCAAATTCAAAGAAAGGCTCTGTCTCAAAACAAATGAACAAAAACCAAAGATAGCTTTGTTAGCCTAGTAACACTGATTTACCTCTCATAACATGTAATTTCTCTAAGTATACAAATGAAACATCAGTACTGACAGGAAACTGATGCCAGAGGATTGTGAATTTGCAACCAGCATGGTCTTTAAAAACATATATTGACATTGTCAGGGAGAGATACGGAATGCTGACTTGCAGGTACGACGTAGCCCTTGTACTGTTGACCTCACAATAGCTGTGATGACCTGATAAGAAGTACACAAAATTGAACCCATCAGCACCTACTCACAGAAATGGACGGGGCTCATTGGGCCTTGGGTATTTATTATAGTGAACAATTGATGTACAGCGGGGAGACATTGTCTTCAATGCTGCAGCCCCCGTTAGGGTGCCCAGGTTCCTGGAAACAAGCCTAATAAGTCTCACTGGGTCACACATAAAAAATACACCAGATATTATAATTGTCTGATAGATTTTAAGAGGGGTAACAGAAGGTATAGGAAGGGGATGCTAGAAGGAAACCCATTGTGTTAGTCACTTTTCTGTTGGTCTGATAAAATATCACGACAGGAAACAACTTACAGCAGAAAAGGATTTAATTTAGTTTATAGTTCCAAAGGGATAGAGTACATCAAGGCAGGAAAGGTGTGTAGTGGGAGCTTGAGGCTGGCCTTGCACAGGCAGGAAGCAGAGAGATCACATTCCATCCACAAACAGGAAGCAGAGATCGGTAACAGGAAGTACTGTGATGCTATGAAATCTCAAATCCCACCTCCAGTTCTGTACTTCCTCCAGCAAGCCTGCCCTCCCAAAGGTACCATAACTACTCTTTAAATGGGCCACCAGTTGGGACCACATGTTCAAATGCATGCACCAATGGAGGACATTTTTCATTCAAATCACTGCACTCATTGTTATATATGATTAACATATACTATAAGAAATGTTAAAAATAAACAATTAAATGTTTATCTAAATACCAACATATACACCTTCTGTGAATTCAAAACTAATTTATGAATTTTCTTCTTCCCTCTTTGGTACTGAGAATTGAATACAGGCCCTTTCACATGTTAGGCAGCCTCTTTACCAAGGAACTATATTTCTAGCTCTCATGAAAAATTCTTTTTTTTAACATCTCCTTATTTACAACAACAACAAAAATACAGTCTCACCTCCAGTTTATAGACACAATGTCCACAACAATCCAGACAGCTCTTGGTCATAAAGCATACCTCTTCAGACTGCCTTATAGCCCTCCATGTGTCTTTGAGCTCAGAGTAAAGTTGGGCAAGTCTATCTCCGAGGACATTACCCATGTCATCATAGCTCTTGTGAAGAATTCTTAATACTAGAACAAGTTCAATGAGTAATGGGTATCACTCTTATTATTCTATTAGACAACAGACTCAGTTTTAGAAGGGAATTACTCTATAATTTAGAATACAAACATATCTTTTCACTATTCCTTTTGTCTGAGACAAGGAATGCTCCCCCCAACCTTTCAATTAATCTAATAGATTGTGTTCCCAAGCCCAGTAGAAATGCCTCTAACTAGCTAATCACCTCACTGTGGACTTGCCTGAGCCCAACTTTACACTGCAGCATCCATGGTCATGTCCTTTTCATGTCCTGTGCTCTGGCTTTCCTCACCATGCTTCTAGATCCAACCTCCAGAAAGATGCAGTTCTAAGGATGAGTGTACTAGTCACCTGCTGGAAGAACACAGACTCCAGAGATGGACCAGGTCCAATAACAGCTTCTCCATTGTGGGATTTCAGTGTCTGTTGGGGAACTTGGGCAAGCACCTTGATCTCCTAGGTCTCAACTCTCTCTTCCACAAAATTTAGATGACAGTATTCGAGGACTAATGAAACTATACATCCTTGAAGCAGGAAATAAGAGCTATCATTATTTTGAAAGGTGTTTATTCATCGCTGCTAAGGAGTGACCAGCTCCAGCTTTTCTACAGAGTGAGCCAGAAGCAAGAACTTTTATTTTGAGGACAGATCACCTTGATGCAGCTTCTTTTCACCAATAGGTAGAAAAGCTTCCAGGCTCCTAGCATCTCTGGTTTCATAAAGCTCTGATTGCAGCCAACAGTTTCTCCTGCTCAGGGTCCTGGGTGTCTCTTTCAGATTGTCATTTCTAGAAGCAAACTGAAGCACAGTAAGTAAAGGGTTTCAGATATGGGGCTTTCCAAAGCACAGGCCCAATTCTGATATGAAGAATGCAAAGTAACTTTTTCTTCCATGGTAGTTTTTTTTTTAATTAATTAATTTATTTGAGAAAGGGTATTGTGTAACCCAGGTTGGCCTTCAAGTATGTGGCTGAGGATGTCCTTGAACTCCCGATTCTCCTACCTCCACATCCCAAGAACTGAGATCACAGATGAATGCCACCACGCCCAGCACCATCCTAAGTTGTGACTAAACTCAAGGAGTACTCCCACCGTTGTATGCATGATGTGAGTTCTTCCGGTCCTCCCTGCCCTGCCAACCCTTCAAACCCACCCAGGTGGATGAAAATAGTTCAGAAAGTCTGCAATGGATCACTCAGACTTACCATCTCACAATACTCTAACTACAACAGGCCACTTACTCGATTTTCTATTTGTTAGTGCTGAGACAGCAAGATTCACAGATTGCACTGGCCTCACACTAAGGAGAGGCTATGTCTTAACACAGAAGTAGATTGTAAAAGAGCAAACTCTTTTAAGATAAGGAGTCCTGAATGGTACAGAATTTTAACGCTGCTCCCCACTTTGCAAAACCTTTGGCATCCCTCCTCTCTTCCTTTGATTTTTTCTGTTCTGTTGCTTTGTTTTAAAAAGGGAAAGGGGTGAAGGCCCCACCCACCCACCCCCCCACCCACCCCCGCAAGGACCTTTGGTCAAAATAAATGAGAGATCCCTGCTGCTGTCAGTCACAAAGACAAATCCTTCCTTGGGGAAAGGACTCCTTGAAGTAAAATCTACCAGTCAGGAGCGCTGCTCCCCGCTTTGCTGGGTCAGTGATGTCAAAACCTGATGCAATATGAGGAGAGAGACTTTATGATAGATAGCAATTGCCTTGCTTAAAAAAAAATTACTAAGAGTAAATACAACATGTCAGGTTGCCTCGGTTTCTAATCAGGACTTTTTTTACAGAGCTTACTCCTTTCTGGATAGAGCTCAGTTGCACAGCTGTATTTCTATAGTTTTTGATAAAGTTTGGTAGTGGAGTTGAAGCTTCAAGATCTGGAAAGGGGCTCCGGGAGATCTTCAGCCCTGGGTAATGTAGGATCTAGAGACTCAAGGTTAATCCAAATTCTCTGGGGATTATCCCTGAGACAGCAAGTGGTTCCATAAACACAGCCACTGCCAGCCCAAGCAGAGAAGTAACAGGCTTCCCTGTCACTGGAATTTCAAGGAGACGGAAACCTGAAATGCCAGTGGGATGAAGACCCGGGTTTACAGGCAGACCTGTCACTGGAACTCGAATTATGAGGCCAGACTTTCAGTAGCCGCCAAGTTATAGGTCAAGAGCTCCTAGGTCAATTTTCACTTCTTTCCAAAAAAAAAACCCGTGATGAAATTTCAAAGGCTTTGGGGTGACGTCTTATTAACTTAGGTTAGTTGGAAAGAAAAGGGTACTCAGAACAAAATGTGAAATTTCATTATCTTTGTCTCGCATACTCTGTCTTTTATGCTTCAATGCTAGTAGGAGCAAACATAGATAATCAATTATTCTGGGCACTCACGGGGAGAGATGGGATGAAAAACCAACAGAGCCTGAACCACTGTGGGCACTGATGACATGATTTTCTTGTTCAGAAGGACTCAAGCTCTTGTCCTTTTAACTTTCAAGCTATTAAGAATTAAACTGAAATCATTTATATTTTCTTTGAATTTTACGTGTTACAGGATTCAAGGGAGGGAAAGTGCAGATGTAAAACTCATAAATGCAAATACTTTACTATTGATGCATCATGTTCAACAAATGTTCGTCTGCAAATTTGGTTCTATTACTCCATTAAAAACAAAGCTGGAGTTGGCAGGTAGAGGCGCTTGTTGCCAAGCCTGATGACCTGAGTTCAATCCCTGGAACCCACATGGCGGAAGGAGAGAGCCAACTCTCCCAAACTGCCCTCTGACATTCACACATACTCTGTGGCACACACACATGCACACATGCTAAATAAGTAAATAAATAAATAAACAAATAAATAGATGTTTAAAAAATTAGAAACGAAGCCATACTCTGTGGCACACACACATGCACACACACATGCACACATGCACAAACATACACACACATGCACACACACATACACACACATGCACACATGCTAAATAAGTAAATAAATAAATAAATAAGTAGAAAGTAAATAAATAAAGATAGATAGATAGATAGATAGATAGATAGATAGATAGATAGATAGA
>CABHPQ010157513.1:0-28381 GCA_902168405.1 Peromyscus aztecus
ACACACACACACACACACACACACACACACACACACACACACCATAATGCCATTGTCAGTGAGAGACTGCCATTTTCCAGGTACAATTTAAATTATTTGAATGTATTCTTTCAATAAGTCTACCACTGTGCTGGTTTGAATGAATAGGTCCTTCATAGACTCAGATGTTTGAATATCCGGTCTTCAGTGAGAATTCTGTTTGTACAGGTTTAGCGTGTATGGCCTTACTCTTGGAAGTACGTTACTAGGGGTGGGCTTGGTGGTTTCAAAGACTTCCACCATTCCCAGCGCACTCTACCAGCTTCTTGATCATGCTTAAACCTGTGAGCTCTCAGCTGCTGTTCCAGCCACTGCACCCAACTCCACTCTACCATCGTGGAATTATATCCACTCTATCCCTTTGGAATTACAAGTCCAAACAAACTCTTTCTTCTATAGTTGCCTTGGCCACACTGTTTTAACACAGCAATAGAAAAGTTACTTATGCAACCACCAACATTCATTAGATAAGATTTGTTTTGATTGAACTCATGTTTTAAAAACAGACACTATGACTCTACTGTACTATATTCATAAAATTAGGATTAGGACTGCGTTGGTTCTCTACAAGGCTGTATTTCCAAATAAGAATTCCAAAGTCACTGAGTTCTACGTATTATAGAAGACATGCAATCTACAAGTCTGAAAATGGGGACAATGTAATTAAGGATGCAAAAATTGAGTTGAAGGTAGAAGAAAGAAGTCTTATTTGTGTAGGCTTGTATAATGTATAAATGATTGAAAAATCTATTTCTCATCATTCTGGAGGTTGAAAACACCAAGATCAGGGCACTGTTTTATTTGATAGGGCCTAACCATTGCTTTTATAATGATACTTGGAATGTAATGTGCACAGAATTATGGAGACTACTATGAGGTCTGCCATGTTTTCTCATCCATATCCTAAGGAATTAACCTCACTCATGAAAGAATGGATTCCTCATGATCTGAATACCTCCTACAGGAACTATTTCTTAATGCTATTGTGTTGATAATTAAATTTCCATGTGGATTTTGGGGAGACCACTAATACTCAAAATTTAGAAGAAAAGAATATAAAAGCAACCAGCAAATAAGAAGAAAAACATACAATCCACATGGAGATTTAGACGTAACCTAACTGAAATAAAGGTGATACAATGGAAGTACAATTATGTTTTTCTTTGATGTAGAAAAGGCTGGTCACCAGATTTTGAGAAAAAAACTAAAATCAATTTAGAGGACAATTATTTAATGTATTAGAAACAACACCCCCTACATAAATGCCCATGGTGGTCATATGATTATCCCTGATATCTGTGTATTTATCATGTCATTAGAAAAGGAATTGTGCAGATGTAATTAATATTAAGACACTGAAATAGGAGTTTTACTAGATTATGTGGGTGATCAACCTGGTTACATGAGCTCTCCATGTCATAGAACTTTCTTCTGTTAGGATGCTAGAAGGAAAAAAAAAAGACAAAAAAAAGAGAGAGAGAGAGACCTCCAATTTGAAGTGCTGAGAGATGCAACACCATTTCCTTTAGAAGGTGAAAAAGTTCACCATAAGACAAGAAACATAGATTGTTTCAATTACCTAGTAACATTGACAAACTTCAGAAGACATACTGGCAACAGCTAGCAGTATGGATTCATCCTCAGCATCTGAAGGAAAGATCTCAGACCTGCTCCATCTAAACCCTGAATTTAGGATTTTATAGCCCTGAGCAGAGAACTTGCTGAGCTGCACTCTGCCAGAACTTCTGAATTATGGACTAGTAAACCATAAATAGTTGTACTACTTTAGCCACTATATTCTCAGTTAATATTTTACAAAACTATCAGAGGTTCCAAATAGGTACAGGACACTGAGACAGCAAATTTATCAAAATGTTATGCTAATGTCTGTCTCCTACACAGTGCTCTACTGAAAAGTCATTGAAACAAATCATTGGAGTAAGGCAAAATAAGAAACTATTTGAAATACTTAATTTCTTTCATTTAATTCTACAAATAATGTTAATATGAACATCCTAAACAAGGAATATGTGGTATTTTAAGAGATTTCTAGACTTATAGTTCCTTGACTATACTATAGGCAACTAATATTATCAGTTCAGTTACAATTATATGCAAGTTAATAGTAATTTAAAATTATATCAATCTATACTTTATGATGTTTTAAATTTGGGACCTTTTTTTTCCAATTATTTGACCATTTTCTTACACATGGAATTTTTCTCATCTTTTATTTTTACTTCATTATTTCTTTTTATCTATTCATTATTTTATATACTATCTTAGCTATATTTTATTTTATATTTTATAAACATAGTAAAATGTTTATAGATGTAAAATCTACAGTTATTGCGGTTAGTATGGAACAACATTCTGGAATCTCAACAGAGATATATATTGGGTGTTTTAGTTTTATAAGATTGTATGGCAAAAAATATTACATTAGAGTATACAGTTTAATATGATTGCTCAAAAGTTGCTCAAAATATGAAAGAAATTAAACTTTTGTTTAAGTATTGTTATGACAATAACCAGAGTGTTACTCACATTGACAGAAGAGTATGTAGTCTCTGAACAACCAGGGATCTTGCATGGGACAGACCTATGCCCTCTACACGTATGTAATAGTTATGTAGCTTGGTTTACTTGCAGGACTTGTAACAATGGGAGCACAGGCTATCCCTAACATTTTGGCTAGGTCTTAGGAACCTATTCCTCATACTGAATAGCCTCACGCAGCCTGAATTCAAGAAAAGGTGCTTTTTCTGACCACAACTTGATATGCCATGTTTTCTTGATATCCATCTTATGCCTGTCCCTTTCTGAACAGAAACAGAGGAGTAGTGGATTGAAGAGGCCAGTGGAGCAGAGGGAGGAGAGAATGGGAAGGGAGGAGGGAAGGTAAACTGTGGTCAGGATGTAAGACAAAGAAATAAAATAAATTAATAGATAAATAAATAAATAAATAAATAAATAAGGAAGGGAGGAAGAAAGAAAGACAGGAAAGAAGGAATACAGAAAGGAAAGAAGGAAGGAAGAGAGGGAGGGAGAAAGGGAGGGAGGGAGGGAGTGTTCTCTCCTGCTTGACACTTCAGCACTTCAGAGTATGCATACTCGAGGAAATGTTTAAATTAATTATTGGATAAAATAAAAGAGGAGTGTCAACAGAAAACCAACCAAGTTATAATGAAGTTATATCTTATACGAACAGAGAAATAAAGCAATACAAATGGATTAGTAAACACAGCCAAGATCATTAGCATATAATTTACCTGTCAATGTCAGATAATAGCAGGTGTTCAAAGACAAATTGACAGTCTAATATCAACAATCACACATATTTCTGCATATAAGAAAAGCAATTCAGAGGTAGATATATTTAAATGTCTAATTAGACAATGGCAAACAATAGACTTTTACACTATTGTTTCAAAAACAGATGTTAAAGATACATTTTTTAAAATATGAAGTATTTCTTTAGCTTTATGTCATATATGTATCCATGTTATATAATATACTAACAGAAATCAAGATCTAGGAATTTGTGTCTTCTTCTTTTCAGTTTATTTTTCAATAATTCAATTATATATGATTAATATAAATTTGTATTACCCATACCAATTAGAAATATCAGGCTAGCACTAAAAAAAAAAAAAAAAAAAAAAAAAAACAAGGCTTGCTCTAATCTATATCATACAACACATACAGTGATCCTTAATCTTGTTCTTACACTTAAAAATATCCATCACTATTTCTATAGCATGTGGCCTAATGCACCCTTTACAGATATGAAACCTCTTAAACAACTAAAGCCAGTTGTGCAGCTGACAAAGTATAGCAAACTGATTTGTTTTCTATGCCAAGTAAAACTCAGCTCAGATCAAAGTTATGTTTTTAATTCATATCAAATACAACTTTGAAGTCATTTCTTGCTACAAAGGATTTTAATACGACAAATTCACTAGTTAATTAAATACAAGAATTGGGGGTTGGGAGATAGCTCAAAAGTAAATAAATACACTGGCTGCTCTTCCAAAGGACACAGGTTGATGGCCAGCACCTACCTGTCAACTCATAGAAATCTGGAACTCCAATTCCAAGGACCACAATGCCCTGTTCTGGCCTCCAAAAGCACCAACCACACTTGTAGTGCACAGATTTACATGCAGGCAAAACAGCCACACATATAAAAAAGAAAGAAAATAAAAAGAAATTGGTAGGTACTAATGCACTTAGAAATGATTATTGAAAACTTTATACCAGTAACAGTATGCATTACGATTTTTCTCACAAGAGACTTTACTGATATGTATTTATTTTAAATTATTAAGTTTTTATTAGTAGCAAAAGACTTTTGGTAAAATATAATTATAAATATTTGCCAATTTCTGTGATTCTGTAATTTTATATTGCTAATACATTTTTAAATATATTGTAAAATAAATATATTAACTATTTTAATATAAAAGTGTGATTTTTCCCTTAATATTGTCCTGTTTCATAATAAAGAAAATTTACAGCAAGCCAACAACCAACATCAAATTAAATGGAGAGAAACTCAAAGCAATTCCTCTAAAATCAGGAACAAGACAAAGATGTCTGCTCCTCCCATACTTATTCAACATAGTACTTGAAGTTCTAGCCAGAACAATAAAACAATAAAAGGAGATCAAAGGGATAGAAATTGGAAAGGAAGAAGTCAAATTTTCACTATTTGCAGATGATATGATAGTATACATAAGTGACCCCAAAAATCTACCAGGGAATGCCTATAGCTGATAAACTCCTTCAATAATGTGGCAGGATACAAGATTAACTCAAAAAAAAAAAAAGAAAAAGAAAACAGTAGCTTTTCTATATACAAATGATAAATGAGCTGAGAAAGAAATCAGAGAAACATCACCCATTACAATAGCCAAATAATATAAACAATTACAAATAATGTAAAATATCTTGGGGTAACTCTAACTTAGCAAGTAAAGGACCTATATGATAAGAATTTTTAAGTCTCTGAAAAAAATTGAAGAAGACATCAGAAAATGGAAAGATCTCCCAAGCTCATGGATAGTTAGGATTAACATAGTAAAAATGGTAATCGTATCAAAAGTAATCTACAGATTCAATGCAATCCCCATCAAAATCCCAACACTATTCCTCACAAACTTCATATGGAAAAGCAAAAAACGTAGGATAGCTAAAAGAATCCAGTACAATAAAGCAACCTCTGGAGGCATCATGATGACCTCAAGCCCTACTAAAGAGCTTTAGTAATAAAAAACAGCTTAGGTCTGGCATAAAAACAGACATGAGGACCGATGGAATTGAATTGAAGACTCTGACATTAATTGGCATACCTATGAACACTTGATTTTTGACAAAGAAGCCAAAACTATACAATGGAAAAAAGAAATCATCTTTAACAAATGGTGCTGGCATAACTGAATGTCAACATATAGAAGATTGCAAATAGATCCATATCTGCTGCCATACACTAAACTCAAGTTCAAATGGATCAAAAGAATGTAGGAAGTAGTCTTGAACACATTGGCACAGGAGACCACTTTCTAAATACAACACCAGTAGCAGACACTGAGAGCAACAATTAAAAAATGGGACCTACTAAAATTGAGAAGCTTTTGTAGGGCATAGGACACCATCAATAAGACAAAACAACAGCCTACAGAATGGGAAAAGACCAACCCCACATCGAACAGAGGGCTATCTCTAAAATATATAAAGAATCCAAGAAACTAGACATCAAAATACTGAACAATCAAATTAAAAATGGGCTGCAGGGCTAAACAGAGAATTTTCAACAGAAGAACCTCGAATGGCCAAAAGACATTGAAGGAATTGCTCAACATCCTTAGTCATCAGGGAAATGCAAACCAAAATGAAACTGAAACTGATATACCATCTTACAACTCTCAGAATGGCTATGATCAAAAACTTTGAATACAGCTTATGTTAGAGAGGATGTGGAGCAGCGTGCGGTGGCGGGGGGGAAGTACTCCTCCACTGTTGGTGGGAGTGAAAATTTGTACAGCCACTTTGGAAATCAGAAAATGGGAATCAATCTACCTCAAGACCCAGCTACACCACTCTTGGGCATATATACCCAAGGAATGCTCAATCATACCACATAGCAGCATTATTCGTAATAGCCAGAACCTGGAAACAACCTAGATGCCCCTCAACTGAAGAATGGATAAAGAAAATGTGGCAATGGAATACTACTCAGCAGTGAAAAACAGTGACATCATGACAATTGAGGCAAATGGATGGAACTAGAAAATACCATCCTGATTGAGGTAACCCAGATTCAGAAGGACAAACATGGTGGATACTAGATGTAAAGCAAAGGATAACCAGACTGCAACTCATAGCTCCAGGGAGGCTAGCTAGCAGGGAAGATCCTAGGAGGGATGTATGAATCACCCAGCAAAGGAAAAATAGATGATATCTGCATGAGCAAATTTGGAGTGAGGGGGTTTAATAGAGGGCAAGAAATGAGGGATGAGAACATAGGGGAATGGGAGGTTCCACCTGGAACAAGACAGAGTGGGAGAGCAAGGAAAGAGATACCACGATAAATGAAGACATCATGGTAATAGGGAGAAACAGGGTGCAAGGGATGTTCTCAGGAATCCACAAGGATGACCCCACCATAGACTACTGGCAATAGTTGAGAAGGTGCCTGAACTGGCCTACTCCAGTGATCAGATTGGTGAATACCCTAACTGTCATTATAGAGCCTTCATCCAGTAACTTATGGAAGCAGATGCAAAGATTCACAGCTGGGTGCCAGGCCGAGCTCCAGGAGTTCAGTCGATGAGAGAGAGGAGGGGTTCTATGAACAAGGGACATTGAGATCGTGATGGTAAAATGTACAGAGATGACCAGCCAAACTAGTGGAAACGCATGAACTGTGGACCAAAACCTGTGGAGAACCCATGGGACTGTGGTAAGCCCTCTGGATAGGTGATACAGCTGTTTAGCTTGAAAGGTTTGGGGGGCCCTGAGGCAGGGGAATTGGGATCTGTCCGTGGTGCTTGAGCGGGCTTTTTGGAGCCCAGTACCTGTGGTAGGACACTTTGTGAAGCCTTGGTACAGGGAGGAGGGGCCTGGACCTGCCTCAACTGAATGTACTAGGCTCTGCTGACTCCCCATGGGAGACCTTGCCTTGGAGGAGGTGGGAATTGGAGGTGGGTTGGAGGGGAGGGCTGGGGGGCTGAAGGAGGGAGAGAGGGGGATCTGTGCTGGATTTGGTTTGTGTCCTCTGCATTATCTTGTCATTTGTTCTTGTCTCATAACTGGAAGTTCACCTAGAAACACAGGGTGAACAGAATTTGTCAGCAAAAATGTCCACTTTGTGACCAAATTCCCCCTAATCTTCACTGTGCTTTGCCTATTATCTCATGATATTCAACTGCCACATGGTGCAATGTTAAGTGATCAGATCTCACTGTCACCCTCCTGATGTGTCCACTTTTGGTTCCCTGGTTCTGTTAGGAGATAATGTGTTTTCCAGTAAGAACTATTATTTAAATCCATTCTTTCAGTGGGAATGACCAACTGGTTCTTTTTAACTCTGTTTTTCCTTATGCTTCTATCCACTGTCACTCCCCTACAGAACACAACCATGCCATATCATTATATTCTGCCGTATTGTTCCCTGAAATTCAGTTGATAGAGAAAAGGCAAGAAAAATAGTTGATTTTCTACCTTGAATAGTTAATGAGTTTTGAAACAATGAGTCTGATATCAATCACTACAAAGACAACTAATGAAATATGTGTGCAGTAAGTATGAGTTTGACTATTGGTATGACAACTCCCAGCATGCTATAGCCATAATGTGATCTTATTGCTTTCAATTATTATATTTTGTTCATTCCCTAAATCTAACCAGTTTATTCTTCAATCATGGAATCTCTTGTTTCTTTTTTATATGATGCCCTTAGACCTTAGTAGACTGCTTGCTTTCTCTTTATCCTCATTCTCCAATGTCCTTAGGAATTCTCCTTTTAGCGAAGTATCTTAACATTTCTATCACTTAAAAATAGAAATATAGATAGTAAGAGGTGGGAGGTCCATCACTTAGGAGGTCAAAATCATCTTTGACTATATGCAGTGAGTTCCAGAACACCTTGGGCTACATAAAAACATCTAAAAACAAGAATAACAAACAGAACCACGAGTCAGGCATAGTGATATATACCTTTAGTTCCAGCATTCAGGAGGCAGAAGCTGGAAGATCTCTGTGAGTTCAAAGCCAGCCTAGTCTACAAAGAGAACTCCAGGCCATCAAGGGTTACACAAGGTGACCCCAATTCAAACCAAGAAATGAAAACAAACAACTTAAAACACTTAGGAAATGTTGATAGAAAGACATAGTTACACATATAAGCAAAGATGTAGAGACCGGGACACCACACTTATAGGACAAATTTCTGTTCAAATTGTATTTGCTATATTTCTTATGGTGTGGTGATATTTTGTTTGTGATTTAACAAATAAAGCGTATGTGCTACAATATGGCTAGAAGAATATAAATAAATATATTTCAAATAAACCAGAATGATTTTACTGAGAAATGGTAGTAAGATACCAACCACAGTTATTGGTGCTAAAGACATACTTAGATTGTTTTTGTTCCACGGAGTTTTCAATGTCTTGTTGGGAAACCATTCTATTGGAGAAAAAATGATATTGAATCCTGATGTTTCTAAATTCAGTTTAGGATTACATAAGATTTTGCCTGACCTTTTAAAAATATTAATTTGTTGACTTCAGTACTGAATGTGTAGTACTTAAGAACATTACAATTTTATATAATTTCATTCATGTCATAAACTAATTCTAAGAAATTTGAATTGAAATAGTATCACTAATAAATAATGAATGAAATAACAAATTAATTCCCAGGGGTTGTTTCGTCATTTTGATATGCTGTATAAAATATATAGTGCATATATGATATACTATATAAAACCAACATTACAAGTTCAAACTAATTTTGTGTGATGAGTGTCTCCTTTAATGTGAGTTCAGGACAGTTTATAATTGGCCCTCTAATAAGATTTAAATTCCAAAACAACTCAGTATATTCTGCATTGACCTCCAGCACTCTGTCTCCCATGGAATTAGTGAGGCAACAAAAACTATAACAGACATGATATTCATGTTTCTGTGGTGCCGTGCATGACAAAAGATCTCTCCTGTCCTAAGCCAATGTCTTCAGCCATCACTGTGAAACTTGGCCAATCTAGTTTAGATAACATCTTAGATTCTTCATATTTTTTCCATAGAAGTAGCCTGTATCTTTTTTTTTTCAACTTGTTTTAACCTTGATGTCTTTCCTTTCACCTTTTCATTTAAGTTAGATTGTAACTGGAGAGTGAATAGGCATGATCCAGAGAAACATAACTACCTTTCTCTACCTTCAGCTCTGGCAAATGGTGGCTAGCCATCATCCATGATATTCTATTTTAGACATGAATTCTTATTCTATACTGTGTTGTCTAACTCCTACTATACTATGAATTTCATCTTTAAATAATCTCTCTTCTTTCTCACTTCACAATTCTGCAGCAAAAAGTAATGGCGTAGCAGTCTGAATTCTTTGTTCCTAGGATAATTATTTCTTCCTTCAGATATTCTATCTACCTCATCACTCCTCAGTTACAGCTTTCCCGAAGCCATGAGGCACAAATGCAGTTTGAGCAAACTTTATAGCTATCTGGTGTTTTCTTCAGTTTCTAATCATGTTCAGTACAATCTGAGACCTCACTGGTATAACCTTTACTATCCATGTAGCTATCAACACTGTGAACATAGTCATTTAATATTCTCTGAGAAATTCCCAGTTTCAAGGTCATCTAAATTTTCTGAATTTTCTCAGAAACTGTGCAACATTGCTGAGGTCACTATCTACTACCACATTTTTGGGTATTATAACAAGAACCCCAAATCTCGACCAACATTTTGTGATAATCCATTTCCTACTTCTAATAAAAGTTCAGAAGAATGCCAGGTTATAATGAAAATTACTTTTTTGTCTCCTGGTTTCAGAGGCTGAGAAGTCCAGGAACATCACATTGAAGATAATAGAATCAATTAGTCCATGAGACTGGGGTCTTCATGACCTAATCACCTCTTATTGTTCTTATCTCTTAATTAAATCACAATGGAAATTAACTTTCAAAATAAATTTTGGAGGGTTCATTCAAGCCATACAAAAACAGCAGTTATAAACATTAATAAAGGAACGTGTGTATGTGTATACATATATGTACACAGTATATAAACACCATATACATTATGAACCATTATATTTGCTACAATACAGTACACACACACACACACACACACACACACACACACACACATATATATATATATATATATTCTATACTAGCAGCTAGGAAAGGTTTTTTAAACAGTACATACCAATAAAAATATCTAGTATAATTGTTAAAAGTGGATTATAAACAATTAAAAATGTTCTAAGAAGATAATACTTTTCAATAATATTGAAAATATGTAATATTTAAAAATATTGTTTATAATTTTAATAGAAAATTTTTTACTATTACTATTGCTCAATATACAAGAAAATGTAAAAACTGAAAACAATTTTTTCAAAATCTGAGTAGAATTTTTAAATGTTAATGTTTTAAAGTCAGGATTCAACTTACTAAAGGAAGACTGTACAGATTTTCTTTGAAAAATATTATACACAAATAAAATACAAAGTCTATGAAATAGTAATAGTGATTTTCTCAAGGTTAGAAGAATGTGTTACTTTTTTCATGTGTTACTCTTCTGATAAATGTATAATTCTGCTAATGAAACAAAATTCAATCTGCAAATAAAACATATGTATGAGAACATAAGACAAAATAACTATTTTTAAAGTGAAATGACATTGAAGAATTCATGGGTGCATTATTATCTAAACAAATGAAAGGATTTTATTAAATAAGAGAGGTTATGGGTGATGTATACAGCCATAGTACAATGATATGGTATATGTGTGTGAAAATAATAAAAATAAACCCATTTTTGACTCTTAACAAATGACAAAAGGTATAAAAAAGTGGCAGACTACTAAAATTTTTTGTATAAAACATGATGTTGAACAACATTATACAAGCTGTTTAGGAATTAATATATTTAAAGGCAATTTGAGTGGTGCAGCAATATGAGCAGGGTCTTCTCCATGGGAACAGTTGCCAAGAACCCTGTGCTCATGAGCATCTTTCTTGAAGGGAATCAGTTATGATGAGCTGAAGGAGAATGCAAATTAAAGTTTGCATTGTGTTTAAATAGAGTTTTGATGATAAGAAATCTAAATAAGGAAGTGTCATACTGCCAGAAAACATAAGTTTCTATTGAGGAGTCGCATAGACTGTGGCTTAGGTTAATGATTAAGAAAAACAATTGAGTCCCAGTAGTTCAGCTAACAGATTCTTTTAACCTTAATGTTGAAAGATGCTGTCACAGGCTCTGGTGTGCATCATTAGCTGAAAGAAAGCCTTATAATAACTTTGGGTTAGATCAGATGTTTTGATAACAGCTTTGAGGTGAAAAACCCAAGAAGACAACCTACAGTTTTAGAAAGGCACGTAGTTGAGTGAGGAACTCTTTAAAGTTAGGGAACTTGAACAAAGCAGCCCAATTATTACTAGCTGATTCACTTTTCTTGCTAGTATTGGTTGATGACCAAAGGTGATGATTAATTCCTTATACCCTTTTCTGCCCTCAATCTGCTGATATAAAAACTATTGATGAGTGGGTATGCACCCTAAAGATTTAAAGGAGAGCTGACTGATACTTTTTTTTTATTATTATCAATTAGACAGTACAGCTTAGGAAGAAGTCATCTGCATAGTAATCCACAGGAAAAAATGCCCAGTACAAAGATATATTTCCATGAGATAAACACACTACATTACAGGAAGTGGGGATCTCCCTACACCCATTCACACCATACTAGATACTAGAGAAAGATAGGAGCAGCAAATGTGTGAAGGCACAGCAGAAGCAAAAGACATTCTGGAGTCTGTGGTCTTGTGGCTTTGCCTATCCAAGATTCACCCATCAGGGATTCACCTCCTGGTGCGCTGACACCCTGAAGTCAATTGCCATCTGCTGCTTCTCTGACATGGCCACTGGCATTTAACTTTTTAGAAATTTTATTTTCTAGATGAAGACATAGGGGTGCTGAAACTCCTGGAAAAATTCAAGATTTAACTTCAATAATAATGGAAAAATGAAACGTGTTGATCTTCACTCAAAATTGTATGAGTCTGGAACTTGGCCAGATGTTCAGATACTTAAAATTGCATATGAATTAGAATACTGTATCACTTTTAATTTCATCTGATGGCTGTATTTCATTAAAATGTAGAGTATAAATCAGAAAATTGTATAGGGTCAAAATACATTTTGTTTGGTGGCAAGGCTTTTTTAACAAGAGAACTAGGTGAATAATATCATGTGAGCAAACAAAAGAGACTCAATTTGTCTTCTTGGGCAAACTGAACTACTACTGGGAATAAATGAATAATACGTAAGCTCATTCATTTAATAAATATGTATCAAAACTAAAAAAAAAAAGTTTGCATTGTGTGATGGAGGTAAGGCCACCCGTGAAGGGCTCACTCTGCAACACCCCTGTGGTACAGTCACATTTCTAGATTACAAAAACTCATGATAAATTAGAACTGTGAGTTTTAACAACAAACAGAGGCTGGTGCATGCAAGTATTATTTTATTTTATGGATACTAAAATATCCTAAATCCTTGAGATGACTCTGTGAACAATGACAGAAAAGGAAGAAAAAAATCAAAAGAAAGTGTCTAAAGCCCATGAGCTTTCTTTGGCTAAAGGGCAGAGATTTGTGCTGGCAGCTTTGAATGAAAAGACTAACAATGCTGAGTTGCAAGAAAGCAAAAAAGAACACATTTTCATAATCACTACCTTACAGAAAAAATTCCTCAGATTTGAATAAGCAATTGTGTAATAAGACTACAGAGCAAGTGAAACAGAAGAATAGCAAACTGAGGTTTATAAGACTTTAAAGATCAGTTCAGTCTTTGGAAATGGCATAATGAACATAATATACAATATAACGATAATATACAATATAAGCAATTGTACCACAAGATCAAAATTACGCATAACATTTCTGTAGAATCCTGGATTGCAGAACAGAACCCACTGCACATAATATAAGCCAAGGAGGGTTTGCTACATGAAAGGTAGTTAAGTAGTTAGCATGTTCAATGAGCAAGATCAGATTAAGAAATCTCAGTGTTCTCTGGGCCCAGTCAAGCCCATTTTGTAGGAGTAGGCTCTTTTCTTCCCCTTAGATGAAATCTTGCACAAGCCCTATGATTTTCCACTCATTTTCTGACAATAAAAAAGGCCTCCAGGTTCAATAACAGCTCCACTCACTCCTGTATAACAAAATAAACTCCAGCTTTCATTTAAAGGTAAATCTCCAGGTTAGAATCAATATTCTGTATCCCCAGTACTTTGTTTTGAGAAACTAAATGTAAGTTGAAGGTAGGAAGAGAGCACTAGGAGAAAAGGACTCTAAAGGTCATCTGAAGGACAGAGTCCTTCCCCCAGGATCTGTTTCCAGCAGGAGAGCTGAGAGGATACACCTGGTTACCCTTTTACACCTGGTTACCCTTTTCCTTCTTAAAATCTCCCTCTGACTACTCCAATGCTGAACAGGAAGCAGGGAAGTAAGCTGAAGAAAGGAAAAGAAATGTCGTACTTGAAAACGCCAGTCTCGTCAGACTTCAGTTGCTGCAGACCTGTTCTAGTGTTGAATGCAGACTCGGTTTCTCTTGGTAACTTTCCTCTCTGGACCTTCCTGATAGCAACTGACATAAGACAGGACAGCCTTTTCTTCAGCAGTTTGCTGGAAATCTCCCCAGAATCGCTTTGCATGACCCTGACACCACTGAACTTGGAACTCCCAGGAACAACACACCTTGGACCCACAATCAAGGTGAACAAGACCGCGGGCATTCTTCCCCACCATCCTGAGGCTTCTGCCCCTGCCTCTTTTGACTTCCGTTTGTCAATAAGCACGAGTCTGGCATTTGTCTGCCATGACCCTCACAGTTCAAGAGATGCTTGTAAGTCATCCTTTACGGCTCTGTCCTACTTCCTTGGGCTTTGGGTGATTAGTAATTGAGCTCTATTTTTCTTCACAGCATAGCAAGCAGATGAATCCTGTCACAGCATTCTTAGCTAAGAGAGGCCCCACTCAGTCCACAGGCTACTTCCACTCAAGTCCTCTTCTACAAAAGCAGTCTTCTCATGTCCCTTTCTAGCCAGACCATTAGTCTGAGAGTTCCTGCCAGTTCTTCCAAATTTGTCCTTTGAGTTTAAACCAAAACGAAGACAAAAGGCAGCATAATTTTAATACTGTAATGGAAATTACTAAAGCAAGAGTGAGTTTGGTTTTGCACACATGAAAGAACCCACGTAGTACCAAAATCCTATATTAAAGGGAAATTGTGAATATAATAATTGATAAAACTACACATTGTACTACTTATTTCATGATCCAAGGATGTACTTAAAATACATATTGATACATTTAATTTTAGTAAGCAAATGCAATAAAGAATGAAGGGCAGAATTTAAATTAATCAGGCAGTTGCTTCCATGAACTTGAATTGCAGCAGTCTCCAATACCCACTACACACACAAACACACAGACACACACACACACACACACACCACCACCACCACCACCACCACCACCCCACACATATAGCACTGATTAAATGTACAACTGTTTTTTGTGTGTGTGACTTGGAAATAATTCAGGATATTTGAAAATTCCAAGTGCTTCCAAAGGTTTGCATAATGACAGTGGTACTTAGGATACCCAGTAAAATCAAACCAACACAGTGCATGTATAGAAACAAAAGTAATGTGGATAATTGAAACAATTATCTTGAGCATTCATGCTTAATTTGCTAAAATAATCCCTAAAATATCCAGATAATTAACAATTGCAGGCTGTGAGTGTAAATCGCCTAGAGAGGGAAACCATCTCAAGCTAGCACTGCACTGCTTGGCAACCAGTGTGCTTGTTTGGGAGCGGGAAGCAGGGACAGAGGCTTTTAAGATTATCTAACACATATCTACCTAAACAAAACCAAAACAAACCTTAGCTCACATAGACGAACAGAATAAAGTCCACTGGAAGTATCTGATGGCAGAAGCTAGCCTACTAGTGATTTGCTACTTAATAATGGGAAAAAAATCTTCAATTATTTCTGCTTTTCCTGCCCGCTAATGGTTTCTTGGTTGCTGGCTTTTGCTCTTCCTTTCTCCCCATCCACTCTGCTCTCCCTCTTCTCTCGGGTGCCTCTCTCCCCTCTTGTCTTCTTTCCTTTCTTCCCTTGTCTGTTGATCTACATACACAAGAATGGAACATATGTTTGTAATTAAGCTTTAAAAAAATCAGATCAGTTTTCAATTTTCAGAAGTTGGGAAGAGAGTCATCTCATTCTCACCCTGCACTATCTTACATTACCAGAAGCCTTTGAAATACCAAAAAGCCTGAACATTGCTATATTGCTATTAACTCAGCTTATATTACATTGTAGTAATTTTATTAAGAAATTTTTTTCATTCATTTTATACACCAATCAAAGATCCCCCTCTTCCCTCCTCCCACACCACCCCCAGCCTCCCAACCCACTTTCCACTTCCCTCAAAAAGAAGGCAAGGCCTCCCATGGGAAGGCACATCCAGTAGAGGCAAGTCCAAGCCCTTCCCCCTGCCTCAAGGCTGCATGAGGTGTCCCATCATAGGTAGTGGGCTCCAAAAAACCTGCTCATGCACCAGGGATGGATTCTGATCCTACTGCCAGCTCCCCCTCTCCCAAGCAGATCAAGCTACACAATTGTCTCACCATGCAGAGGGACTAGTCCAGTCCCATGTTGGCTCCACAGCCATTGGTCCAACTTTCATGAGTTCCCACTAGTTGATTTTGGTCGTCTCTGCAGGTTTCCCCATCATGATCCTGATGCACTTGCTCATAGAATCCCTCCTCTCTCTCTCCTACTGGACTCCTGGAGCTATGTCTGGTGTTTAGCTGGGAATCTCTGCATCTGTTTCCACCAGTCTTTGGAGAAGAGCTCTGTGATGACAGGGTATTCACCAATCTGATCACTGAGGTAAGCCAGTTCAGGTCAGGCACCCTCTTCAGTATTTCTACTAGTTGGACTACATTATAGTAATTTTTGTTCTCTTCTAGGACCTGCCTCAGGGTAATGTACTGAAACTAATCCTCCTGCTTTCTTGGTCTAATCTATGGCAATTTCCCAGATTTCTTGGGGGAACCTTGACAGTTTTGTGAGTACAGTGAGGAATGTTTCCAATGTGCCTCAATTGGAGCTTTTGTTTTGTTTTGTTTGTTTGATGGATCAAGACCCTAAGTATCTAGAATGACTACCATGGGAATGGAGTTCTTGCCTCACAATATTAAAGAGAACAAATTAACAATGTTATCCTTGAGACCCTAGTCACAGCAGTGTTTGAAGAAGTTCTCAGCTGTAAACTGATACAGTTTTCTCCTTCCTGTATGTTACTTACTCTTCATAAGGAAATTATTAATTGCACCCAAGACTGAGATGGATGAAGGAGGGAAAGACACATTCAAAAGTTTATGGCTGTCTTTTCTGGTCGTCTAGAGTTGGGCACTCACATGGAGCACTGGGTGTTTGTTTTAGCTTCACCACATTTTATTAGGAAAAGAGCAACAGCATGTTGCTTAACTAGGCATTCCAGCACAGATACTTTTGACATTTTTAGTGGTTGACATTGTACAATGACACAAGATTAAGACAAATATTTTCAATATGCTTTTTAATAATTTAAGGAAATTGTTTATTTGTAAATGTACAAATCCTAATAAATGTTATTATTTGCTATTCTACCTAAGAGATGAATATCAATATAAATGATATACCTCAATACTTAAAATAAGATTTTTTGTTGCGTTCAGTATCATTTAGTAATATCTGTGCTTTGCCAAACAATATAAATTAAATGAACATGAAGTTAATTTAAATTGTCTATGATCTAAATGTATGAAATTATAACTGCCTGGTCATCAACGAGGTGTTATGTATCACTAAGTATTTCTATTCAAAATGTCTTTAGAAAGATTGGCCCAATTTACATTACTCTCCTGCCACATACTTAGTGCTTTTTTTCTTTTGTAGATGATATAAAAATTAGTATGTAGTCCAAAGAGTAGGTCACCTGGTCATGAATAATTGGGAAGACAGTTCAAGCTTACACCTGAGAAACCATGCTGCATACATTTGGCACAGAATTACCTCTTGATGAGATAAATGTCCCAGTGCCTGTGTGTCATCAGGTGGACTGTGAAGGTTGCATTAGGACTTCATGCTACACTGTGGTGAGATAGAAGCAATACAAAAATGTACAAGCTAGATGCCAGGCTAGAACTAGATAATTATCTCACTGGGAAAATATGAGACACACAGGAAAATCATTATAGGCATGGAAAATACCATTTTAAATTCATTTGTAAAACAAGGCCTCACTGTGAAAGCAGTATTGAGGGAATACTTACAGGAGCAAGTCAAGGGTATTTCTAGGAAAAAGCATTCTGAATTGGATACAGTGTGCTCAAAATCCCAAACAGGAGCATTCCCAGTTTAATGAAGACTAGCCAGAAAATGCCAGAAACACATAGGGTAAATGAGGGAGCTGATTTTGGTTTCTCCTGATTCTGAGGAGGTTTCTGAGGATGGGATGAAAAATGTGATTTATTTTCCCAGGAGGTCATTCTAATTAAGAATGATTCCTGGGATAACAGAACATGATAAACAGCAATGCAGGAAGTGCTCAATGGCGCATGTGAGTCCTGACCCAGTGTGGCAACCACAGAAGAGGAAGAAAGTATTCTTGTCCTAAATGTCTATTCCATCTATGTGTCTGCCATGTGAGAAAGGTGTTCATCCTCTGACCACAAGTAGAAAAACTCAGAGATAGACAACAAGGGAATCAATATCGTGAGATTTAGGGGACATAGAAGAGCAATTTGAAGAATTAAGAAAATATTAAAATTGCTTTTTACTGTAAGAAATAATTTCTACTAGTATAACAAAAGGGAATTGTTTTGGTAACAAATATGGTACATGCTGACTAGAGGTCAGTGAGAAACATCATTTTCATATACCAAAACATGACACAAAACCTAAGGGGCTTAATCTCTAGCTGTGTCTCTCACCAAGGGTACTTTATATATCAAAGCATCCACCCTCTGTGATAAATGTTATCAGCCCTATTACAATGTTGAAGTAGTATATTTGGGGATTCTTTATATTTTACTTTGAAATTTTAGCTCATAAAATCCCTGGGTAAATATATCATACTACGAAGAGAAATGTATAGAACAATTAAAAGTAAAATTGGTTTTCGTGAAGTTAAAATTGGAGAACAGGACCCTTGTTCATTTAAACATTCTCTGTTTTATAGGATGTGTGATGTATCACAAGAGATATTTGGGGTTTGGGATTTCACAGCATATCACAGATTAAGAAAAGAAAATCAAAAACAAAGATAACCATGAGACCATTAATAATGAGAAGTAGAAGAAGCTGGAGACACTGTGGAACAATTCTTCTTTCTATGTATTTAGTACTCCAAAAAAATCAACGTTTCCTAAGAACTTCCAAAGCTGTCTAACGAAAGTCTAGGTCAGAAGTTGGGATCATGAGTGGAGCTTGTCAGCCCAGGCTCTTTAATGCACTGTACAGAATGTCTGCCCAGTGATCTGCACTGTTAACTTGCAGATTGAAGCAGATCATCACAAAATATTTCAACCACTTTTTTCAAGAAACATTTGAATTTCTGAATCTGAGTTTTAATAAAGAAATGTCAGAAATATCAATCATGATTTACTTGAAGCTACTTGTCCACTTTCTGTCATTCTAACCCAGTACACAGAGTCCGATGACAAGAAAAGTGTGTTTATTTCATAAATAGGAGGCTACAAGGTAGGACACTTGGACTGTTAGGAATGATCGTTAAGCAGCTATTGCTGCCTCATCAGATTCTCATCAGTCAATAACAATTTTGGCTCTATCTCGAAGGATAAAAATAATTAAAAGCTTTAAGTTCCTGTGCTGTGTATTTTAGTGCACAACATGGAGAGACAAAATGATGTCACCAGGAGTTAACCAGACCTCAGATGTCATTAAACAAACAAACCAAGATCCACACATTTACCTTGATTGTGAGTCTGTTTATATTGTATGTGTCTGTGTGTCTCTGTCTGTGTGTAGGGAGGTGGATTGTTTTAAATAAAACTGGATCACGATGAACAGGTTCAGTACTTGTCTGCAACTGCAGAAAAGACTAGTACAAAACTTATCACCTTGGTGAGGACTGGAGTCCTTCCCCCAGGCTCCTTTATTCATTTTTCCTTATCAATAAAGCTTCATTCTGCTCAATTTTCTCCCTTTCTCACCAAACCTCACAATTTCAATGAGTCCCTAATAGTTTCTCTTTATCACAACATTTGAGATCCTCCAGCCTCTTTCTAACACACACACACACACATGCATCCATGCCTGTGCACACTCACACACACATACACATGCCCACTCACTCACACACACACATACAAAGAGGTAAATGTGTGATCTCTATAATGATATCTGAGATCTTCCTTTCACACCATCTTACAAGTGCATCTCTGTGTACCAATTAACAGATTTTTTAATTGTTTCTTAAATATGCTTAAATCAAAGTCAACAATTCAAGTAGTTAACAGTTAATCAACCATATTTTAGGGTTATTTACTTCCTACTCTATGTATTTTTTCTCTTTCTTCATGGAAAATATTTTATTTCTACCTTCAAATATTCATTATTTCTGTTTTAAGCAAATGGGCAATGACTGTGAAGAGCTTTGATTACTGATTATTGATAATTTTGCTAATGCAGGTATTTGTGTGTAGGAAGTGTGAGTTTGAGTTGGGAGTATTTCAGTCAATGCATCTGCATCTCTCTAAATGTTATATGCACTGATGGACTTGTTACTGTGTCTACAGAGAGACCAAACTTCAGAAACAATGTAATAACTTCTACAACTTTTTTGAACAATTTGCTGCCTTAAATAAAAGCCAGTATAAGAAGCTCAATAATTGAACAAAAGATGCAAATTTAGCTAAATGTGTACCTGCCAATGTTAACTCTTCAAGCTAAAGAACATCATATGAAAAAATTATGCCCTTGACCAGAAAGAAAAATAGTCCCTACAGACAAGGCAGTTAATATGGGGAGATAGTCATTCCTGACCAGGCAGACCTGTAATCCTGTGCTGTTGGCTGCAATCAGCGTTCATCACTGAGGGTTCCCTTTGCTGACTCAGAAGTTCATAGTTCCGTTACTACAGTAATGATGAAATGTACTTCAGAGTTTATTTTAATAGCAGAATTAATTTTAACAGCTTTATAAATTACTTTAGTTCTGTATTTATAGACCCATTAAGGTTATAAAGGGGTCAGTCATATTTTCACTTATGTTTTACTGTATTTACAAAGAAAATTATATTTGTGGTTGATATGAGTAAATTAAATGGTTTCAATAGTTCTAGGAATTTAGCACTAAAAAAGCAAGAACGAGAGAGAGAGAGAGAGAGAGAGAGAGAGAGAGAGAATTACTCTGGCTGTGTGTAGTGGTACACATCTTTAATTCCAGCACATATGAGGTTGAGGCAGTGGATCTCTGAGTTTGAGGCCAACCTGGTACACATAGCTTGTTTCAAGACATTTAGAAATGCGTAGCAAGATTCTTTCTCACCCCCCCCCCCCCCCAAAAAAAAGAAAAAAAAACACCTATACTCTTCTCTAGAGCACAATGTGTGTCTTCTAAAACCCCAGCTGCTAAGATCAATAATACAAGTGACAGTTCATGCTAGCCATGATGTGGAGCAAAGTGAACATTTCTTCACTGTTGGTGGCAGTGCATACTTGTACCTTGCATGGCCACTATGGAAATAATTATGGCAGTTCCTTTGAAGAATGGGAATACATCTACCTCAAGATCAGTTATACCACTATTGGGGATACACCCAAAGGATGCTTCATCTTACATAAGGATACTTGCTCAACCGTGTTCATTGTTTCTCTATTTATAACAGCCAGAAACTGGAAACAAATTAGATGTCCCCCAACAGCAAATGGATAAAGAAAATGTGGTATTGTACACAATGGAGTATTACTCAGCTGTAACAAGAACAACAAAATGACATCTTGAAATTTGCAGGGAAATGGATGGATCTAGAAAAAAATCATCCTTTATGAGATAATGTTGGGTGCACAAAAATCCTTATGCCCATAAAACACTAGGGATACTAGCAATAATAAACACAGAGGGGCCTCTTCTCAATGGAGGAGATAAAACACCTATTTTCCCACCCAGAATGATCAGAGTAGATTTTGTTAATGACCACATGAAAGTTTTGCTATCTGTGTAGGCAGACTTTACCCACCTTTTGTTACAGAGCAGCAATTCTCAACATCTGAGTTGAGACCCCTTTGGCAAACTGCTATCTCCAAAAATATTTTCATTATGTTTTATAACAATAGCAAAATTACACTTATGAAGGAGCAACAAAATAATTTTATGGTTGGGATCACCATGACATGAAGAACTGTATTAAAGGGTCTTAGTATTAGGAAAGTTTAGAACCACTGCTGTAGAGGCAGCCCTAACCCAAATCCACAGAATGATTATATCTGACTCTTCCCTCCACACCAGTACCCTATCTTAGGGGAACATGTCACATGTACTTTTTGGCCTTCTATTCTGAGTCAGAGCACATTAGATTCTAGGCCTTTTACCTACAGAACCCACCCTCGTGGTCATATGTACTTTGAAGAAGAGTTTTTATGTAATCACACCTAAGCTTTACTGTGTACCTGGAATTGGACTGATTGTTGCCTACAAAACTTTTCCCAAATTGCACTGTGTTTTAAATATGCTGACAATGAACCACCTGGCCTTAGACTCCCTGAAGTCTGATTCAGATTGATGAAGTCAGTCTTCACTGGGTTTTCATTATCATTTCTGTGTGGATTCATGTTCCTACCTGGACACCTACTGCATCTCCCTCAAGGTAATTAAGACCCTAGAATATGAACATATGAATGTGGTTCAGCTGGGCGACTTTAATCCCAGCACTCGGGAGGCAGAGTCAGACGGATCTCTGTGAGTTCGAGGCAAGCCTGGTCTGCAGAGTGAGTTCCAGGAAAGGCTCAAAGCTACACAGAGAAACCCTGTCTCGAAAAACAAAAAAACAAAAAAAAATAAATGCGGTTTGTATTTGCTTATATTTATTATTGACCATTAAATAAATATTAGCCATCAAATAAACAATAACTAAGCTACAATCCATAGAACTATAGAGGTAAGACACAAAGGAAAGGACTGAGGGAACACATAGATCTCCCTGTGAAGTTGAAATAGAATCGATTTTATGGGGGGACTATTTTGGGGTATGGGGGAACAGGAATGGGAGGATCAGATAGGAAGGGGAGGGGAGATGGGACTGAGGGAGGGAACGAGGGGTGAGATAGCTAGAATTGAAGATCATTTAGTGAGCATTTGGGGGATAGTGTGAAACCCTAGGGCAGTGGACTAGACATTATACAGAGAGACCTTGGAAAACACACATTTAAAGGGGATATCTCCATCACATACCTCACTCTCTTAGAGCTCAGGGAATCCTACAGAAAAGGAGGCAGGAAGGTACATTTTATTTTGTTATGTTTTGTTATTATCTGCTAAGCCTTTTCTTTTATTTTCTCATGAGAGACAGAATAGAGTAGATCCCAATGGGAGAGGAGGTGAGGAGCAACTGGGAGGAATAGAGGGAGAGAAAACTGTATTCAGGTGAAAAAGAAAAATATACATTTATATATTTGTGTATCCCAAGCTTCAACCACTAGTTTATTTTACAGTTAGCTAAGCAATTCTCTCCAGCATTGGCTCACTCATGGGAATCAACAAATTGTGAAAAATCTGAACACCTTAAAAAGCAAAATGCTGATTAACCAATGGTACCACCAGGCTTCTTTGTAAGTGTCTCCATTGCTTTGCTTTTTCATCCATCATGTCCTATTGCTTTAAGCAGAGGCTGGGACCAGCCAGAGCAGATAAGAATTACCAGAAGCAAAGATGAAAAAAAAAAAAAAAGGAATCCTATATGCCTGTTTATTCCAATATGGAAAAATATAAGAGTTGTACTTGAAACCAAAGAAAGTAAACATAGTTATTTAAGAGAGCACAGGAAAAGAGGCTGTTATTACAATGAATGAATGTTAAAATGCCTGTGATTATATACATTGACATCTCAAGCTCATGTTAAAAATTAACTGAGATATTGTCTTAAGAATAATTATCTCTGTGACTATGGGTTCTAGGAAAACCACAAAGAGGCTGTCAAATATCTTTCAGTAAGCAGCAAATGAACCTTGCTTGCAGACATAAATCATTAATCTTTAATCACTAGCCAATTTCTCAATAAGCTCATTGGCATGGAAACTCTAAGATACTCAAAGGATAGTTCTCACAGATCTGGCATGCATGGTTGGCTTGTGGGTTTAATTACTGTTTATGCATCAGCAGGATCCAGGCTTTGGTATGTAATAAATAGAACGCTGTCTTGGTGGCCAGATGGTGTTAGATGCAAGGCCCAGGGAGCAATTGTGGAGATTACAGGACTGATTTACTCTCTGTTTCTACCAGTTCAATTGTACAAAAAAAAATAATAAAGTAAAATAAAAAGAAGAAGAAAAAGAAAAAATAAAGCAAGAAGAAAAGAAAGGGAAACAAAAACAAAGAAAACCATGCACACCCAGAATTCCAAATGATAAAAATAAGTGCACTGCCGCAAGAGTCATTTTAAAAGACATCTGTACTCGACTTGATCATATCACAACCTTTACAATCACCTCAAAGCTAAGTTGATGCTTTCATTTAATAGCCCCTTTATTTATACATCACTATCGTATTCAACCATCATCAGAGAAGATTCCTCCTGCAGCAGATGAGAACAAATAAAGGGACCCACAAGAAGACATTACATGGAGAGACCTTGGATCATAAAGGTCTATGGGATGTCTCTATCAAATCCCTCCCCTAAGAGCTCAGGGAAATCCATGGAAGAGAAGACAGAAAGAGTGTAAGAGCCAGAAGGAATGAAGGACACCATAAGAACAAGGCCCTCTTGTGGGAGCCCACAGAGGTTTCCTAGTGAGATCTGAGCTGGCTTTATCCAGCAGAGCTGCAGAAAGAGGATGGATTGACTACATGCATGGTCCCCAGGTATTTGGAAGGGTCTGCACTTGGCTGTTCTAGGGGGAGGTCTTTTGCTCCACCCCTTGACATTCCTTTAAAAAGCCCTTTAGAAGATACAAAAGGGTGTAGCATGAATCTTAAAGAGTCTTATTAATAAAACCAAACCTGGAGCCAGGTATTGGGGTGAATGCTGGAAGATCAGAGAAGCAGAACAAGCCACAGCCACCTCACCTCACCAATTCCTCAGCTGATCCTGTTTCCTCAGAATGGAAGCTTCTGAGTCCTCATCCAGAATGAATATCAGCTGAACTGTGCTGCTCAAAGCCTAAAAGCTTAACCAGCCAAATGCTTCTAGTTTCTGGTCCTCACGCCTTATATACCTTTCTGCTTTCTACCATCACTCCCTGAAATTAAAGGCATGAGTCACCATGCTTGGCTGTATCCTTGAACACATGGATTTCTGCCTCTGGAATGCTAAGATTAAAGGCGTATGCTACCACAGCCTATCCTCTATGTTTAATATTGTGGCTGTCCTGTCTCTGACCCCAGATAAGTTTATTAGCATGCACAATATTTTGGGGAACACAATACTACCACAGAAGGGGCTGGTGGATAAGGATCCAGGCCCTCGTGAGGCTATCCTGTGTTTCTATCTCTCTCTCTCTCCCCTCTATATTTCTGTCTAAATCTCTTATCCCTCACTCCTCAAGAGTACCCTGGGGAAAAGGGTGGGGGAGGGTCACCCACACCCTCTGAATCAACTAAGCAAAGCTCATATGAACTCACAGAGACTAAAGCAGTAAGCACAGGACTTACATGGGGCTGTACCATGTCCTCTGTAAATATATTATACCTTTCAGTTTAACATTTTAATGGGACTCCTGAGTGTGTGAATATGTGGATCTCTAATTCTTGTGGCTTCTGTTGGGGTTCTTTTCCTTCCCTTGGTTTACCTTGTCCAACTTCCATGAGATGGTTTTGTTTATCTTTTTATATTTTATTTTGTTATCTTTGGTTGTTCTGTCTTAGACCTATTATTTTCTAATGGGGGACAGAGGGGGAGTGGATCCAGATGGGAGGGGAGGTGGGAAATACGAGGAGGAGCAGAGAGAGGAGAAACTGTACTCAGAATATACTGTATGAGAAAAGAATCTATTTTTAATAAAATGGGAAAAGAGTCCATTCATATATTTTTGAAGAACATAGAAAGAAAATACCTTGTAAGAGTCTAAGTACTGTGACATAAATGACAGTGATCTCTCTCTCTTTCTCTCTCTCTCTCTCTCTCTCTCTGTGTGTGTGTGTGTGTGTATACTCCTGGAAGTCATCACATGGGTGCTGAAAACCCATCTCCAGAACTCTGCAAGACCAGCAAGCTCTCTTAACTGCTGAGCCTTCACTCAAGTTCCTTAAACAAAGCTTTTAAAATAAAAGAACATAAAAAGAGTTGATGCCTGGTGACACCTGTAAATAATCCCCTTTTCAGAGTTCAGAAAAAAATCTCATTAGTCATCATACACTTCTGAGAGTAAATCGTGGAATAAATTAAAGTATATTTACTTGTGATGGCTATTTTTGATTGTCAACTTGACTGCATCTGGGATGTAGTGAACTAAAACCCAAGAAAGGAGGGGCACACCTGTGAAAGATTTTTACTTAATTTGAAATGAGAGGATATACTTGTAATCCTAATCTTTGAAGTGGGCAGACCTTTAATCTGAATCTTTCTTTTGAGCTGGGAATACTCACCTATAATCTGGGCCATATACAACTAGAAGCCTATATAAGGATATGGAAGAAGGAAGTTTTTGCTCTTTGTCTGTTTCTTTCCCTGGTATTTAAGACTACTTTTTCAGCATTCCATCATATAATTAAGACCAGTGGAGATATCCAGGTTCATGGACTGAACAACTACTAAATTCTTGGACCTTTTGTTCATAGGAAGCCATTGTTGGATTAGCTGGACCAAAGCCTGTATGTCATTCTAGTAGATATCCTTTTTACATAGAGAGATTCATCCTATAAGTTCTGTTACTCTAGAGAGCCCTGACTAATACACTACTATATATCACTTTCATTGTGGCATACTTTATTTGCATGTTATATATTTTTTACTAATAATACTTTTCAGGCTACTTTTATGTCAACTTGAAACAAGCTAGAGTCATTGGAGACAAGGGAGCCCCAAGTGAGAAAATGCTTGTATAAGATCCAGCTGTAGGTAAGCCTGTAAGGTATTTTCTTGATTAGTGATTCATGTGGGAGTACTGATCCCATTGTAGGTAGGGCCACCCTTAGGCTGGTGGTTCTGGATTCTACAAGGAAGCAGCCTGAGCAAACTGGTGAGTAAGCCAGTAATCTGCACCCTCCATGGCCTCTGCATCAGTTCCAGGCTTCAGGTCCCACCCTGTTGTTACAGTTCCTGCTGTGGCTTCCTTTAATGATAGACTAAGATGTGGAAGTGTATTCCAAATAAACCTTTCCTCCACAAGCTAATTTTAGTCATCATGTTTCATCACAGCAACAGTAACACTAGCTGGAAAAATATTATAAAATAAAATTCCAAATATTTAGATAAACATATAGTTGGCAATTATATTTTTCCAATAGAATCCTTGTTTTGTTTTTAAGTCAGGTCCAAGTTGTTAAATTCCTGTTGTAAACACAGATTTTTCAACATGGATGATGTAACATCTTTTACTATTGTTTTATTTACTTTGAATTGATTTATTTTCACTTTTATGAAATGATAAGTAGCAGTGAATTAAAACTTCATTTTCAAATCTTTTAAAACTATTTTTATTTATTCTTCTCTCATATATGTAGCTAGAGTTTTCCTGCCTGGCCCACAGTCAGGACAAATCTCTGTCACTGGCCAGTCCCACAGCCGCTCAGACCCAACCAAGTAAACACAGGGACTTACATTGCTTACAAACTGTATGGCTGTGGCAGGCTTCTTGCTAACTGTTCTTATATCTTAAATTAATTCATTTCTATAAATCTATACCTTGCCACGTGGCTTGTGGCTTACTGGCGTCTTCACATTCTTCTTGTCATGGCGGCGGCTGGCAGTGTCTCTGCCTCATCCTTCCACTTCCCAGAATTCTTCTCCTCCTTATCCCACCTATACTTCCTGCCTGGCCACTGGCCAGTGTTTTATTTATTGACCAATCAGAGCAATTTGACATACAGACTATCCCACAGCACATATATTACATCATGACCACAGTTTCCCCTCCCTTTTCTCCTTCCGTCCCCCTACCCCATATATTCATTCTCTATTTCCCTTCATAATGGGCAGGCTTCCCAGGGATATCAACCAAACTTAGCTTATCAAGTTGCAATAAGACTACGTATGTCACTCATATTAAGGCTGGACAAGGCAACCCAATATGAGGAGTAGGCTCCCCAAAGCAGATAACAGAGTCAGAGATGGGCCCTGCTCCCACTGTTAGGAGTTCCACAAGAAGACCAAGCTACACAATTGTACCATATAGGCAGAAGGCATAGCTCAGTCCCATGCAGGCTCCCTGGTTGGTGGCTCAGTATCTATGAGCTTTTATGAGCCCAGGTGAGTTAAATCTGTGAGTTTTCTTGTAGTGTCCTTGGCCCCTCTGGCTCTTACAATTCTTCCTCCCTTTCTTCAACAGAATTCCCTGAGCTCTGCCTAAAGTTTGGCTGTGGGTCTCTGCATCTATTTTCATCTGTTGCTCGATGAAGCCTCTCTGATGATGATTATGCTAGGCTCCTGCATAAGAGTATAGCAGAATATCATTAGGAATCCTTTCACTGACTTTTTTTTAAACAGTTGTGTTTGGTTCTATCCTAGGTCTCTGGGCTATCCAGACTTTGGTTCCAGATGCTCCAGGCAGTATTAGGGGTGGGCTCCCTCTTGTAACATGGGTCTTAAGCTGTACTAGTCATTGATTGGCCACTCCCACATTTTTTGCCACCTT
>CABHPQ010157513.1:28391-45248 GCA_902168405.1 Peromyscus aztecus
AGCTGTACTAGTCATTGATTGGCCACTCCCACATTTTTTGCCACCTTGTCAGCAGCACATCTGGTCAGTGGGACAAACTGTAGGTTGGAGCTTTTGTGCCTGGGTTGGTGTCCCAGTCCCTCCACTGGAAACCTTGCCTGGTTACAGAAAATGGCTAGTTCAGACTCAATATATATCGACCTACTAGGAGTCTTAGGTAGGCTCACCCTCATAGATTCCTAGGAGTTTCCATTGAATTAGGTTTCTAAAGTGCTCCCAATACCAGTTGTCTCTCCCAGTATTCTCTCCCTCCATCTTTCCCCCACCAGATCCCTCCTCTTCCCATATACACCTGCCCCCAGACCACACATGATATTTATTCTGTTTCCCCTTTCCAGGGAGATTTGTGCAACCCCCCTTGTGCCCTCCTCATTACTTAGGCTCTCTGGGTCTTTGGATTGTAGCATAAGTACCCTTTCCTTTATAGCCAATATCCACTTATAAGTGAGTACATACCGTATTTGTCTTTCTGGGTCTGGGTTACCTCATTCATGATAATTTTTTCTACCTCATTCATTTGCCTGAAAATTTTATGATGTTACTTTTTTAATAGCTAATACTCCATTTTGTAAATGTACAATATTTTTATCCATTCTTCAGTTGAGGTACACCTAGGTTGTTTCAAGTTTCTAACTATTATGAATAAGGCTGCTATGAACATAGTTTCAAGTGTCCTTGTGGTATGACTGAGCATCCTTTGGGTATATGCCCAGGATTGCTATAGCTGAGTCTTATGTTAGATTGATTCCCAACTTTCTAAGAAACTGCCACACTGACTTCCAAAGTGGTTGTTCAAGTTTGTGCTCCTACCGGCAGTGAAGGAGTGTTCTCCTTGCTCTATATCCTCTCCAGCATGAGCTACCACTTAGGTTTTTTATCTTAGCCATTCTTACAGGTGTACAATGGAATCTCAGAGTTGTTTTGATTTGTATTTCCTTGATGGCTAAGGATGTTGAGCATTTCTTTAAGTGCTTCTCAGCCATTTGAAATTCCTCTGTTGAGAATTCTCTGTTAAATCTGTACCCAATTTTTAAAATTGGATTATTGAAGATTAAAATTATAATAAACAATGGTGTGATGAATATAGCCTATAATTAACTTTAAGACTTAAACAATCATTTTTAAAGACATCTAGAATTAAATTTTACTGTGTTTTCTGAAAAAAATACCCATAAAAGGGACATTATTATAAAGCTGAACTTGTATAGTTTTGACCTGAAGTAATCAGCTATCCCCTCCTTAATTTAGTTAGCATTCCTGATAAAATATTGGAGCATTTTTTACAATAAACTTTAAATATTTTGTGCCACAGAACCCATATTGTCAGAATTCATTCTTACAAGAAATCTAGCCAGTTTTAAAAATAAATTGTGATCTTTATATGTATTTCTCTATAGAAGAAGAACATAAATGCATACTGATAATGTAGTGTTTGGGGGTTTGAAATATAATTGGAAACATAATTTGGACAAACACTGTTCCCCTGATAAGTTGAATTAAGAACAAATAACCCTTATGTAAGTACCATTGAAACCCATGGGACAACTAATAAGTCCTATATCCATAAAAACTTGATAAAGTGTGAATTTAGGAGCATAGATACATGGAAATCTAGATAGGAGTCTTGCTCCACAATGTATATTAAAAGTCAATTGTGGCTAGCTTAACTATTCTATATCAGGTCATTTGATTACTTTTAATATATTTACAAAGAATGAAAAAAAATTACTCGAATTTCTCAGCTACTTTTCTATTGTTATGATGTTTCCATGACTAACACAACTAATTGAAGAATTAACTTGGTAATTACAATTTCAGAGGGTTAAAATCTATGACCATGATAGAGGGAAACATGGCAGCAGGTGGGCATGCATAGCACTCAAGTATTACTAAGTGAGAACTTATATCTTCTTCACAAGCACAAGCAAGAGGCAGTGAGGGAACTAACTGGTAATGATGTGGGCTTTTGAATCCACAAGTACCACTCACAGTGATACACTTCCTCCATCAAGAACACACATCCCAATTCTTCGTAAACATTTCCACCAAATGGGAACCAAATATTCAACTATATGGGGGCCTTTCTAATTTAAACCACCACCACAGAGATGTTCTTTGTAACAGGGCAAAATTGTAAGCAACCTTATTCTATAAATAAAACGGAACACAAGTTTAATTTTAGTATGTATATACTTCACAACATATAAAATATTCAAAAATACAACATTGAAAATAATTGTGACTAAAAAGTTTATACAATATAACTTAATTATGTTTCAAAAACTTGAAAAGTAATCAATTGTAATAAATACTGTGTCGATAGTTGGCTGGTCATGGCTGGGAAGGAACATAGGTTGTATTGCAGGTCCTGTGATGTTTTAAAAGTTAATTTAGATACTGCTTATATGTGTATGTATTTTGCGGAGTTTGATAAATATAGGTATATGGCATACATAGTCTCCATATGCTTTACCTTCTCTGTTTTATAAATGTTACCAAGTTTTAAATTGTTACTTCCCTTTAATTAAGAAAAGTTTTGATATTTATGTCACAGAATAGCCTACCTTCTATTTACCACAAAACAGAAAAAGCAGTCTACAATTGAATTTCATATGTGACATTTTAGATGCACTGAATTCATTTATAGGACATTTTTATACTTCTGAGTCACACAAAAGGGATGTAGTCTTTATTTTTATTACAGCACAATCCTTAATTGGATGCAACAAAAATACCCTTTAATCCTAAGAAGAACACTCAATACCTAGAAAGGTGAGAGTTTGAAGTATGTAGAAAAAGCCTTATCTTTTATTGAAGAATAAGTCTTAGACTGAAAATAAAGATTTAAAAAAAACCCTGAAATTTGTTGTTCCCATTACAAATAAGGAGTATGTCTTTATTAGTTAACCTGAGATGAAATATGTCAGTGGAAGATACTCCTCTAGGCCAGTTAAGGGACAAACAGTATTATAATCCCATATATAAGTAATCAAATGGATTGACATTTTGCATTTGTAATATCTATTTTGACTTTCCATATGCTAGTATTTGAAAATAAAATTGGATATAATGAAGCTTTCATAAAAATTCTGAGATCAAGCATTTCCATTCCATAGATTAACAAGAGGTTCTAAGAGAAATTTGTAAAAGTTCATACAACCAAAAATTACTTTTTAGAGAATATTATTGGTTTGAAATTTTAAATTACACTCAGCTCTTACATTTTATAGACACCCATAATGTTTGAAAATGAAGTAAGTATATAGATTTAAGCTTGGAAGATTCCAAGACATCAGGTTTTCCACCTAGGTCTTGCTACCTAGCTGGGTAGAACTTTTGACCATGGCAATAAAATGTTGTCAGATACTTTTTTAACTGGATGTATAGGAAGTCAGCATTAACCATTACTCTATGCTCTATAAAGAGTTCATTAAGAGAATACTTCAGCTACAATGCCAGGTAAAGATGCAGATACTTCTCTGAGGAAAAAAAATGAAGAAAATGACTGAATCTACTTAAATACTTCCTCTTCCCATAACCCCTTTTGATTCACATTTCGTCTTGAAAAAAAAGTTTTGCATAGGCTTCTGGAAGAAGCCCAATTTAAGAGTGTGAATGGTGAACTTCCTGATACCCACAGGCCGCTCCTGCCAGGGTAGCGGGTGGGCTGACTGTTGATTTTTTCCTTCCCCTTTATTCCTCCGGATCCAAAGCCCAGTTTCATCTATAGCTCTGCGTCAGAAAACCTGAGGCAGTTCTACCCCCCACATGTTGGTATATCCCACAGACCTTCCATACCTAACATTCCTCCTCGTATTCTTTTCATTATCCCAACCCTATCTTCAGCATATAATCTCTGAGATCTCACAGGTCACCCTGGTCAAAGAAGCGAGAGGCTAATTTCTGATCTCCACGTCTCCCTCTGCCCTTCCAATCCATTTTCATCCCAGCTTTGCAGCAGAACACCTGCTGCAGCCTCTTGCACCCATAGCCAGTGGATCACACAGATCTTCCCCTCCAAACTTACTTTCTCCCCCCCATTGCTATCCCCCACCAACATCCTGCCAGTTCAGCATGCACTCTCTGGGAACCCACAGGCCACTCTGGCCAGGGAAGCAAGCAGGCTGACTGCAGACCTTCATTTCTCCCTCCGTGCCTCCAAGTCCAATCCCTCAGTCACATCCCCAGCTCTTTAGCAAACCTTCTGCTTTGGCCTCTCCTCACTTTCTGTCCTTCCCAGAGGAATAACTAAGCAGATATTAGGGGAACACCCTAATTTTCTCCCTCTCATGAAGCCCCTCCCCTGCTCCACGATCTTTCCCATTCCTGAGTCTCAGGTCCCAATACCCAGAAACACATTAAACTGGAAAGTCCAGTGCCCACAAATATCAAGACCCCAAAAGATTTTCCTAACAGGCAACACATAGCCACACTACTCTACGGAGAAGCAGAGAGGAAACAGAAACCAAGGAAGAAAACAGTCATCTAAAAAAGATGAGACCAGATATCAGCACCTAGAATATCAACCTTCCTAATCCCAGATGCCTAAACACAAGTTTAAAAAATACTGTCAAAAACACCCAGGGCCATATATCAGCACCTAGAATAAAACCTTCCCAATCCCAGATGCCTAGACACAAGCATAAAAAAAAAATAAAATCATTAACAGCCAGGACAACATGTCTCCACAAGAGCTCAGCAGCCCTAAAACAGCTGGCCCTAAATATTCTAAAATAGTTAAAGCATAAGAAAAAGATCTTGAAATAACCTTCATGTATATGAGAGAGGTCCTTAAAGAAGAAATGAATAAATTCCTCAAAGAAATCTATAAAAATATAAACAAACAGTGGAAGGAAATGCAAAAAAAAGTTAAAGATCTGAAAGTGAAAATAAAATTGATAAAGAAAACACAAACTGGGAAAAATCTGGTAATGAAAAATTTAGAAACTGAAACATGAACCTCAGAGGAAACCTACCCACCAGATCATAAGAGATGGAAGAACAGTCTTAAGCACTAAAGACATGATAGAAGAAATGAATATGAAATGGTCAAGAAAATCTTAAATCCAAAAAACTCCTGACAAAAAACCGTCAGGAAATCTGGCATATTATGAAAGGACCAAATCTAAGAATAATAACATTAGAGGAAGGAGAAGCACAGGTCAAAGACACAGAAAATACTTGTAACAAAATCATAGAAGAAAAATTCTTTAACCTAAAGGAGATAACTATCAAAGTACAAGAAGTGTACAAACACCAAATAGAAAGGAACAAAAAGAAAGTTCCCTGGACACATGATAATCAAAACAATATACATATAGAACATAGAAAGAATATTAAAAGCTGAAAGGTGGAAAGACCAAACAACATATAAAGACAGACCTAGTAGAATTGCACCTGACTTTACAATGGAGAGTCTAAAAACCAGAAGTGCCAGAAAACAACGTTTTGTAGAATCTTAGAAACCACAAAAAAAAAAAAAAACAGCTCAGACTATTATACCCAGGAAAATTTTCATTTACCAGAGATAGAAAAAATAAGACTATGATAAAACCAAACTTAAGCAATATCTATCCACATATCTAGTCCTACAGAAGGTGCTAGAAGGTAAACTCTGACCTAAGGAGGTTAACCACATATAAGAAAGCACAGGGAATAAACAATCCCAAACAAGCAAAATAAAAAATAAAAATAAAAGGCTATACAGACACACTAAAAAAATAACAATCAACAATCAATGGTCACTGATATCTCTCAACATCAATGGTTTCAATTGTCTAATAAAAAGATACAGACTAACAGAATGGATGAAAAAAGGATCTATCCTTGTATTGCATCAAAGAAACACACCTTAACATTAAGGATATACATAACTTCGTGGAAAAGGGACACAAAAAGATAGCCCCCAAAAATGGGCTTAGAAAACAAGTTGGTGTAACTATTTTAATATCTGATAAGTAATAGACTTTAAACTAAAACAAGTAAGAAGAAATAGGGAAGGACCCAAGCTACTCATCAAAGAAAGAATCCACCAAGAGTACACTGTAATTCTTAACATCAATGTCCCAAACACAAGGGAATCAAAGTTTGTAAAATAAATGCTACAATAGCTTAATTCACAAATTGGCCCTTACATATTGATAGTGGGAGACTACACTACCACATGCTCATCAATAGACTAGTAATCCAGACAAAAACTAAACAGAGAAAAGCTGTTACAGGGAAGTTTTAATCCATATGGTTTAGATGGATTAAACCAATTGGATTGGACCTAACAGATATTTACAGAACATTTCATTTCACTACCTAATGGTACTTTATCCAAAATTGATTACATACTTGAACACAAAGCAAATCTCAACAGATACAAGAAAATCAAAATAACACCCTGCATCCTGACCACCATGAGTAAAGTTAGATGTCAACAGCAAGAGAAACTAGAGAAAGCTTACAAACTTGTGGAAACTGAATGAAAAATGCATCAAGACAGAAATAAAAAAAGATAGTAAAAACTTTCTAGAATTCAATGAAAATGAATATATAACAAAGGCAAACTTATAGGACACAATGAAGTTGGTTCAAAGAGTCCAGTTCAGCACTAAAACCCTACATAAAAAAAAAAAAAAACAGAAAGAACTCATATTAGCATCTTACTTAACAGCGCTCCTAAAATCTCTAGAACAAAAAGAGGTAATGACACTCAGGAAGATTAGACTGTAAGAAAAAAGCAACTCAACGCTGAAACCAATAAAATAGAAACAAAGAGAACAATACAAAGTATCAATAAAATGAAGAAATGCTCTTAGAGAAATATCAACAAGATAGACAAACCCTTATCCAAACTAACTAAAAAGCAGAGTTAGTATTTCCAAATTAATGAAGTCAGAAGCAAAAAGGACATAACAACCAGACACTGAGGAAATACAAAGAATCATGAGGACATACTATTAAAATCTTTTCCACCAATTTGGAAAATATAAAAGATATTGATAACTTTTTGGTTAAACGCCACTTACCAAAGTTAAATCAAGACCAGTTAAGCAACATAAACAGACCCAAAACCCCTGGTGAAATAAAAGTAGTCATTTAAAGTTTCCCAGGGATAGGTGGTTTTGGTGACAAATTCTATCAGAATTTCAAAGAACAATTAATGCCAAATTAAATTACTCCAAATGCATATCACATTACTCCAAAAAAATAGAAACAGGGGCATTACCCAATTCATTTTATGAGACCACAGTTGTCCTCATACACAAGCTACATAAAGATCAAACAAAAAGAGAATTATAGACCAGTTTCCCTTATGAACATAGATTCAAGTGCACTCAACAAAATAGTTGCAAAATGAATCCAAAAATACAAAAAAAGATCATCTACCTTGATCAAGTATGCTTCATCCCAGAGAGGAAGGGATGGTTCAGCATATGTAAATCGACAAATGTAATCCACCATATAAACTAACTGAAAGACATGAACAACACATGATCAAATCATTAGATGCAGCCTTTGACAAACTTCAACATCCCTTCATAATATATGCCTGGAGAGAAATTAAGATTACAAGGGACATACCTCAACATAATTAAGGAATTTACAGTAATCCCAAAGCAAACATCAACTTAAAAGGAGAGAAACTCAAAGCAATTTCACTAAAATCAGGAACAAGATGTGTTTTTTCAATTTCTTCTATAACCTAGTTGATATACGACTTGAAGTCTTAGCTAGAGCAATAAGACAACTGTCAGAGATCAATGGGATACATATCAGAAAAGAAGAAGTCAGTGTATCTTTATTTAGAGATGATATAATAGTATATATAAGTGACTATAAAAAATCCACTGGGAAACTTCTACAGCTAATAAAGAGTATCAGTAAAGTAGCTGGAAACAAAATCAACTCACAAAAAAATCACTAGTATTCCAATATAAAAATGACAGCTGGACTGAGAAAGAAATAACCTCAAATAATATAAAAAGTCTTAGGTTAACTCTTACAAAGCAAATGAAAAATTTGAAATTGGAAAAGTTACCAGAACATGGCAAGATCTCCCATGTTCATAGATCAGTAGAGATAATCTATTTAAAATGGCCATCCTACCAAAAGCAATCTATCAATTCAATGCCATGCCCATGAAAATTCCAAGACAACTATTCACAATCTTGAAAGGACACTTTTCAGCATCATATGGAAATATGGAGACCTAGGACAGCTAAAACAATCCTGGATACTAAAAGAACTGATGGAATTATCACCATGCCCAATTTCAAGTTGAAGTACAAAGCTAAAATAAAAACAGCATGACATTGACACAATGACAGACACATTTACCAGTGGAATCAAGTTGAAGCTCCAGATATAAATACACACACTGTGGACACCTGAGTGAGAATAAAGAAGCCAGCAATATACAATGGAAAAAAAGAGAATATCTTCAACAAAAGGTGTTGGTCAAAGTGAATGCATATAGAAGAATGCAAATAAATCCATACCTATCACTCTGCACAAAATCAACTTCAAGTAAGTCAAAGATCTCAACATGAAACCAGATATACTGAACAAGATAGAAGACAAAGTGGGCAATAGCCTTGACCTCATTGACACAAGAAACACTTTATGGACAGAACACCAAAAACGCCAGCATTAATATCAACAATCAAGAAAAGGGAGTTCATGAAACTGAGAAGCTCCTGCACAGCAAAGGACACTGTCATTCAGACAAACTGGAAGCCTACAGAATTGGAAAAGATATTTAATTAATAACTATATATCTGATAAAGTACTAATATTCAAAATACATAAAAAACTCAAAAAACTAGATATCTAGTAAACAGCCCAAATAAAAAATGGGGTACAGATTTAAACAAAATTCTCAATAGAGGAAACTCAAATGTCTGAGAAACAAAGAATTGTTAGGTATCCTTAGCTATCAGAAAATTGCAAGTCAAAAACACATTTATATTTACACCTGTCAGAATGGCTTAGATCAACAAAACCAGTGGCAGCTCATGTTGTTGAGGATGTGGAGTAAGAACATTCATATGTGGCTGTTGGGAGTACAAACTCCATACAGCCACTATGGAAATCAGTGTTGCAGTTCCTCATGAAGACAGTAATTGATCTTCCTCAAGATCCAGCATACCAGTCTTGGGCATATCCCCAAAGGATGCTTTATTCTACCATAAAGACATTTGCTCATTCATATTCTTTGCTGCTCTATTCATAAGAGCCAAAAACTGGGAACAACCTAGATTTTTTGGTTGTGAGCCTAGCCTTTAATGGTTGAGCCATCTCTCCAGCCCAACTAAGATGTTTCTCAACAGAAGAATGGATACAGAAACTGTGGTACATTTTTCCATTTACATAATGGAATATTACTCAGCTGTTTAAAAAAAATGACATCATGAAATTTTAAGGCAAATGTATGGAACTAGGTAAAATCATCCTGAGTGAGGCATACCAGGCCCAGAAAGACAAATTATGCTATATTGTTGCTTATATGGGGATTTCAGCTGTATTTCAAAGATAACAAAGCTACAGCTGATCGAATCACAAAGTGTGGGTATAGAGTAAGTGACAAGAGGAAACATAGATCTCATTAGGAAAGGGGAAAATAATAGATAATTATGGGTGGACACAGGGGTAGGGGTGGTATTGTAGGATCAAATAATTAAGGAGAAGAGATGGGGGTTTGGAGAGGAAACATGGGAAGAGACAGCTAAAATTTAAAGTGCATTTGAAAGGTAGTATGGAAACTGAAACAGCAGAAACTTCTAAAATGTATATGTATATGCATGTGATCTAAATGAAATTACAAAATAATGGGGAGACACAGTCCCAGTTGCCCATCTATTCTCACCAAATGGAAATTTTAGTACCAGGATTTGGTTACATATATTTGGGATGTTGACAAAGGGGGACACATGGGTATCCCAAACAACCCAGTTTCTCACTTAAACAATATGCTACTCTTCACAGACTGACAATGAAAACCATTTTGAAGAAAACACCTACAAATCATTGATCAGGGAGAATTTGTGCTAGTGCCTACATAGTCTTCACCCCTATGTTATAATGTCTTTGGTACAGGAAGTTACTCTGCCTGCTACCAAAAGAGAAATGTAAACATCAAGCCAGTCATAAACCTTTGATTTACAAGGGTGTACAGCCTGCAAGATACACTGGGGCTATGGTGGCACAAAGCTTGGTTGGGAGTAACCAACCAATAACTGATTTGACTTAAGATCTCCTCTAAGAAAGGGAACCAGTACCTGACTTTGCTTGGGTGATCAAGTACCAAAGCCCAGCTAGCCCAGAGACCTCGGGTAAAGCCAAATAATAATGGTCTAAAAAAGGAAAAAAAGAAAGAAAGAAAGAAAGAAAGAAAGAAAGAAAGAAAGAAAGAAAGAAAGAAAGAAAGAAAGAAAGAAAGAGCGAGAGAGAGAGAGGAAGGAAAGAAAGAAAGAAAGAGAGAGAGAGGGAGAGAGAGAGAGAGAAAGAAGAAGAGAAAAAGGAAGAAAAGGAAGATACATAGTGATAAAATGACTCCTAATGGTATTCTGCTATACTCATGGATCAATATCTTGTTTAGCCATCATCAGAGAAGCTTCCTCCTGCAGCAAAAGGCAAACAGTATAGGGACCTACACCAGACGTTATGTAGAGAGTGAGAGACCACGGAATGTCAGTCCTAAATGGGATGTCTCTATCAAAACCCTCTCCTCAGAGCTCAGGGAGTCATACCAAAGAGGAGTCAAAAAGAGCATAAGAGCCAGAAGGGATGGAAGACACCAGGTGAACAAGGTCCTCTAAATCAACTGAGCAAAACTCACATGAACTCACAAAGACTGGAGCAACATGCACAGGGCCTGCACACGTCTGCCCACGGTCCTCTGCATTTATATCATGGCCTTTAATTAGTCTTCTTATGGGATTCCTGAGAGTGCAACCGAGTGGGTATCTGATTCTTAGGCCTTCTCTAGGGACCTTTTCCTTCTGTTGGTTTCTCCTGCCCAACTTAGCTGTGGTAGGTTTTTGTTTTTGTTCTTATTTTTTTGTCTTATGTTTCATTTTGCTATATTTTAAAAATGAATGAATTAATGGGTGAATGAAACAAAACATAGCCACTAGGGAAAAGATTAACAACTGAACTATCATATGTACCTGCTGGGAGAAGAAAAAATCTGTTTTCTCCATTGAATTGATACTGGGTATATCAATCATCCCAAGGCAAGCCTCATGTTCAGGAACAGTTGACTAACATATAATGAACTCCTCAGAATGTGTGTGTGTGTGTGTGTGTGTGTGTGTGTGTGTGTGTGTGTGTTTATTTTGTTACATTTTGTTTTGTTGTTATTAGTTTGTTTTTCTGTTTCAGTGTTGTTTTATTTTATTTTATTTGTTTGGGGGTTGTTTTTCTATTGATATTTTTGTTAGATTTTTTTGAGAAAGAACTTAACGTTTGGTGGGTAGGGAAGGGGAGAGGATCTGAAAGAAGTTGGGGCAAGGGACAAACACAATTAAATCATTTTTAAATTTTAAAACTGTTTTAAATAATAAAATATAATAAAGATGAAAAATTTTATAAATGGCAGATTGTTTTAATGTAACATATTTTCATATGTATTTGCATTATATGCCTTTACTTATACTATATTAAATATGTTTATGGAGTTGTTGTATAGCAATATCCTCTGAAATAACATTTTCCATCATGGAAGGAAGCTTTAGAACATGCAGGATGTTCTAAAAAAAAGTGAAACATTCCATTCTGCAGTAAACATTCTTTATGGCAGAGGAAGAAAATGACTCAACAACTTCAGAAAGTCCTGGAAACTGACCAGATTCATTAAACTTCTTCATCTCCAAGAATCTAAAGCTGCAAGGACTGCTGAGAAATGCTCTTAGAGAAGCTGAACTTCCGAGAGGGTGGGCAGGCTGGGTATCCGGGAGAGACGCTCACCAACCTGGTGCACTGCGGCAAGCTAAGCATTGGCTCTAGATTCCCAGATTTCATGAGAGGGTGGGATTGTTTATGACACAGCTGTCTTTTAATCTCTTCTGCTCCTACAAACAACCTCTCATCCAAACTCTTGTAAGTTAACTCAGTAAAACTCTGTGGTTCACATAGTTAGATTTTTGACATTGTTATTTTGTTTTTGTTCCCTCACTTCCCTATATCAGACTAGTAGAGGTCTGTTCATGTATATCTAGAAATGGTGTCACATAGCCATTTTATAAGATGAGCACACAGTGGGTGAGGATATGGATCTACTAGTAAAGAGTATTCTTAGCAAGTGTGAGAACTTATGTTTTTGTTTTTGTTTGTTTGTTTGGGGTTTTTTTTTTTGGTTTTTTTTCGAGGCAGGGTTTCTCTGTGTAGATTTGCGCCTTTCCTGGATCTTGCTTTGTAGACCAGGCTGGCCTCGAACTTACAAAAATCTGCCCGCCTCTGCCTCCCGAGTGCTGGGATTAAAGGCGTGGGCCACCACCGCCTGGCAGAACTTATGTTCTTAACCCCAGAATCCATGTAAAAAAATCAGATGTGGTATGGTAACCTATAAACCCAGTGATGTCCAGGTGGGAGGTGGAAACCAATGGATCACTAGAAGCTTGCAGGCTAGTAAGCCTGAACTCAAGATATGATGTTCTAGGACAAAGAAGGACCTTACCACAAATCAGAGGTAGGAGCCACCTGAGGACCAATACCTAAGTGTGTTCTATGACCTTCATACACATCCTGTGCACTTGCATATCCCCATACAGGAGCACATACACTAAATAATAGTAATATCATTATCATCATAATAATAAATAAACATTAAGGTTTGTTTTATAGGGCACATTTTAATTCTTGTTGGAATGTGTAATAGAAATATCATATTCAGAAGTAAACATTAATGTACCATAGTACCACATTTAGTTTAATTATATTTTAAAGTAAGATTTGTATGAAAAACTTTGACAAGGATGATTGATGATGAACACAGAAATACTGTTTTAAGTTATAGATTCTTCTATTCTCTTTTCTTCCATTGGCATTTCACTCAAGTATTTGTAGCTACTTTGTCCTATGGAAATGATGTACCATTAGAGAAGTACTGCCCAGAATCCTCAAGACTGAGTGCCCAGAACAAAAGCTGGTGAATAGAATCCCTGAGGAATCTGAGAAGAAAAAAAGTAAAACTTATTACTTGCTGTAAATCTTTGAAGGCTTGGATACATGTTCTATAATTTATTAAAACCGGGATTTAAAAATCTTCTGTGGGTGAAAGAGTAAAGTGAATTGCAGATAGTTTATCCTAGAAAAAATCTGACCCTAATGTTTATTTACATGAAATCACATAAATAAATTTATGCAATAGTTTTTTTCTATTTTCAATTAAGGTAAAGATTGTCTGGCCAGGCGGTGGTGGCAAATGCCTTTAATCCCAGCACTTGGGAGTCAGAGGCAGGTGGATCTCTGTGAGTTTGAGGCCAGCCTGGGCTACAAAGTAAGTTGCAGGAAAGGCGCAAAGCTATACAGAGAAACCCTGTCTCGAAAAACAAAATAAAAAAAAAAAGATTGTCTGAATCCGCTATGAAGAACTGAAATGAAGCCAACTTGTATTTGAGAAACATACTTTCAGTTGTCTGCTTATACAACCCACAAGAAAACAAACAAACCCCACCCAAAAGGACAATATGTTGCAGGCACTTTGAAGTTATCAGAGAACTGATTTTTAAAGCTCAGGCTAACAGAGGGATTTGCCTTAATTTGGCTGAGAAAAAAAATCATATTTTCTATAAGCTTTGGAAAGGAACATTGTCAACACCCAGCAATTTTACAAGTCCATACTCAAGGAAATCATCTTAAGAAAAGAAAGCATATTGATGTTATTATTCAAAAATAGATTTCAAAATAAAATGAAAAGAGAAGTGACCTCAAAAATTGATAAAAGTAAAATTATGTTGAGTCAAGCACCAAAATAAATGGAGTTTCAGATGTCTTAAACATTTAAATTTATGTTTGATGTTTTTTCCTGAATGTCACATCTTCACCTTGTAAGATTAGCAGCATACTACATGTATTCTTCCATTCCTCAGTTAGGATACATTAAACACAACCAATGTAGGAGCACCACTCTGCATGAAAATATAGAATGAAAAATTTCATCTTCAAGATTCTCAATCTATAAAATCAAATCCTCAAATAATTAATAACTTTAAGATATTTTTATTATAATATAGCAGAAGGAAGATTATATCTCCTACTTTCCTTCTCAGAAATCACTCAAAATTATTATAAAGGAGAGAAGCAAAAACTCAATTATCACCTTCTGTGAGATTGATAGATATCCCTGTTCCTGATCCACACTAGCAATAGAGGTCAAGAACTGCATGAGAAGATAAATACTACTGATATCATAATGTTAGCAGACAAAGCTACTCTGGAAAAGAGGCACACACTTAAAGATGATGAAAATAATTGCAAGTGCTCACTTCCTGCTCCTCCTTCAACCCAATAAGTAAGTCAAATTGACAGAAAGTTGATCATAGCTGAATCATGGTAAAAGAAGTCACATTATGAAGAGAACTATGGCCTTCATTCCCTAATGTGGTGAAGAGTGAATCTTAAAATAACTCTCTTTCCCCCTCAACTGTTTCCCTTTCATTTCTTACAGAATAGACAAACACAGAAAACACATCCATGTCATAGGGAACTGTTTACACTAGAAAGCACGTTGAATCTTTTCCTCAGCATAAACATATTGGTTCAGATGACACCACTCACAGAATGGCCAAAAGCAATCACAAAGGCACTCAGCAGTGTAGGATGCTCCACAGCAAGGAGAAAGGGAATCGGAAAAACACAATGACAGATATGATCATCGGCCACAAAAATGCATGGAGTGACTGAAATACATAGTGTTGTGAACACAAAAAATTATATTTAATTTTTAAAATTTAGAAGAGGGAAAACATCATGAAGAATCTCATATTACTAGAAAATGAAAATAGAAATCTATAAACTAGGAGAAAATAGGGTAAATGCAATTGTCAGAAATCAAAATGAGGAACATAACAAAGACAATGGACAGACTGCATTGGTGGTGAGATTGAAGGAAAAACTTCATGAAGAGAAAATGTCTGATATGAACATTAAAGGCTCAGTTAATATGAAGATACTCAGAAATGAGAAAGAGGTTAAGTCAAGTGATATGAGCAAAGTGTTTAGTGTAATTTCAGAGAAGGAAAAAAAAGGTTACCTTTGTCTTAAGTGCAGATTATGAGAGGAATGATAAGTGGCCTGCAACTCTGTATATCCATTGGATTTTAGAAGGAATTTTATACCATGTTAATAATACACCTTTTATGTCTAATAAAACACAGATTCACTCATAATTAAGGTTGAAGAATAGCATGATCATGAAGATTTTAGAAATTCGCTCTTCCCTCAATAAGAGAAAAGTATTGATTGGGATCAAAATAGAAGAAGGAAATTGAAAAAAATCAATCAAAATCCTTTTTAGTAATCCAGATAAAATACAATTTTCTCTTACTGTAAACCAATTTTATGGAAAAGAATGTGGCAAAAAGAAAGAAAGAAAAACTACTAATAAAGACTCAGAAAACTGCATGTCCAATTGAATACAGACTGTAAGGGAAATGGAGTTGGGAGTGGTGGTGTACACCTTTAATCCCAACACTAGAGAGTCAGAAGCAGGTGGGTCTCTACAAGTTTGAGGCCAGCCTGGTCAACGAAGCAAGATCTAGGACAGACAGACCTGTTACACAGAGAAACTCTGTCTGGAAAACAAAACAAGGGCAGCGGCAGACAGGCATGGCAGCGGCAGGCAGAGGCAGGTAGGCCTGGCAGAGGCAGGTTGGCCTGGTGGGCGGCCGAAACACAGTTGCAATAAAGACCAGAAACTGAGCTATTACCCGCTGAAGAGTTAGTGAAAACAAGCTTTTAATCAAGAGCTTGGAACAGGGACACCTTTAATCCCAACACCCGGGGAAGAAGCTATATCCGTGGGACAGAACCAGAATGAATCTGAACACTCTGTCTGAGGCCAACCCAGGGCCCAGCTGCTGATCCTGCAAAACCCAACAACTTGGAGGTGTTGGTGAGACTACCCTGCTCAGCTGAAATCCATCCGGGAGAGGATTCAGATCCCTACAGTTTGAAGTCTGAGGAAACAAGATCAGCTGAGGAGTTGACGAATGAGCAAAATGTGACCTGAGAACACATATGAAGGCGCCGCACAGCCACCAAAGCAGATCACCAGAATCATAAGTATATACTTCACCGAACTGAGATCAGCTGCTCCCGAAGAAACAGCCCAACAGTATAGTGGTATTCTATTTGTACTGAAATGTGATTTTATTTGTATGTTAATAAATAAAGTTGCCTAGAGGTCAGAGTTTAGCAAGCCATAGCGAGAGCTGGGCGTGGTGGTGCATGCCTTTAATCCCAGTACTCAGCAAGCAGAACTAGGTAGATCTCTGTGTGTTCAAGGATACAGTCAGCATTGGAGACACACGCCCTTTGATATCAATACTAACCATAGAAGACTTGGAGGTCTGCACAGACAGGCCCTGACGAGGCAGTCACGTAGTTACAGGCAGTGATGAGACAGCCACGTAGTTGGGTTTACAACCAATGAGAAGGAAGAACCAGAACTCTTTATAAGATTAAACGCACAGGAAGTAGCTCCCTTTTCGGAGAGGTTTCTTGGCGGAAGAAGCTAGCCAGCAGCACGCGGGTAAGCTCCTAACTCTGACCTCTTGGGTTTTTATCTTTACCTTGGCTCTGTGTTTCTTATTTAATAAGACGGTT